>CABHPQ010176032.1:0-58247 GCA_902168405.1 Peromyscus aztecus | reverse complement strand
GAAGCGGGGAGAGGCGAGGAGGTGGCGGGAGGAGGAGACAGCCGGGACAGGTGTCAGATAAAAGAGGACTCTCCTCCTCTGCCGAGGCATCATGGCCGCTAAGTCAGACGGGAGGCTGAAAATGAAGAAGAGCAGCGACGTGGCGTTCACCCCGCTGCAGAACTCGGACAATTCGGGCTCGGTGCAAGGACTGGCTCCTGGCTTGCCGTCGGGGCCCGGAGCCGAGGACCCGGAGGCTGCTGGGGCCGGCTGCTGCCCGGACGGCGGCGGCTGCTCGCGCTGCTGCTGTTGCTGTGCGGGGAGCAGTGGCTCGGCGGGCTCGGGTGGCTCGGGCGGCGGCGGCCCGGGCGGTGGGGCAGGCTCGGCGGCTCTGTGCCTGCGCCTCGGAAGGGAGCAGCGGCGCTACTCGCTGTGGGACTGCCTCTGGATCCTAGCGGCCGTGGCTGTGTACTTCGCGGACGTGGGAACGGACATCTGGCTCGCCGTGGACTACTACCTACGCGGCCAGCGCTGGTGGTTTGGGCTCACGCTCTTCTTCGTGGTGCTGGGCTCGCTCTCTGTGCAAGTGTTCAGCTTCCGCTGGTTTGTGCACGATTTCAGCACCGAGGACAGCGCCACAACCATGGCCTCCAGCTGCCAGCAGCCGCCTGGACCGGATTGCAAGACGGTGGTCAGCGGTGGGTCTGCAGCCGGGGAAGGCGAGGCTCGCCCTTCTACGCCGCAGAGGCAAGCATCCAACGCCAGCAAGAGCAACATCGCCGCCACCAACAGCGGCAGCAACAGCAACGAGGCCACCCGGACCAGCGGCAAACACAGGTCTACATCCTGCTCCTTCTGCATCTGGCTCCTGCAGTCACTCATCCACATTTTGCAGCTCGGGCAAATCTGGAGGTAATGTATCAGGATGGGGTTCGAGGGGGACTACTACTGCTGCTATATGCTCACTGCTTTGATTTGCATGAAATCGTCCAAGATGACTGTGGTAGTAAGCCTAGTCACTCTTTTTTTTTTCTAAAGTGCTCCCTCTCTTCCTCTCTCTTTCCCTCCTTCCCTCCCCCCACCCCCCAGCTCAGGTTAGGTAAGAAAAGGGCATGGACATGTTTGTGGTCTCTCATGCATCACATCTTCTCACAGGCTCACTAGCTTTTCTGTATATGCTGCAACTTCTCCCCAGATTGTAGACACACTATTTCATTAGTAGAGGATTCCTGTCACACTTTCTAAAAATCATTTTTCCTTATCTTGCATTTGTAGTGTGTTGCACTTGGTATGCTTTCCTTTGTTCTGGGGGTATGACTACTAATTCTAGCTAAATAGGAATTGTTACTGCTCAAAGGTACCCACACATGAATGATAACTGCTAAAGAAGTCCTGTGCTCAAAGTAATGTTAATAAATATTTGATCTGTCACATATATAGAATGAATCAATTGATATATACACAATTTCATGTAGTGTGTGTGTGTGTGTGTGTGTGTGTGTGTGTGTGTGTGTACAAGTGATCAGGCTTTGGGATACCCTAACTGATGTAGAATACTTCTGATTACCTTGTTGTATCCCCATGTCTACTTTTGCGTGTAAATGAGAACCTTTGGAAAAGGGGTAGTAAGCACATTGGGTAAACTTTAATTGCGCTTGGTATTTTCATTGGTTGATTTGCTGCTTACCACTCTATCTACTAAGTCTCTTTTCATAGTTATTACTTCCACTTATAAACTGAAGTACAAGACTAAACTAGTGGGGGGGGGAATCCCTCAAACATCACTCACGGACACAGGAATGTAGTGGAACAATATGCTCAGAAATCTGTTCTTTTGACTTTTATGTGCTTAAAATTTTTGGAAAGCAGTGTCTAACACATAAGAAATATGTGTGTCAAAGAATATATAGGCTAATACTCCAGAGATTCCTTGGTTTTAAAATGACTTAGTAAATATGTAGTGTAGTGTATGTAAACTTCCTACCAAGTGCTTTCACGTGTAGTTCTGTTTATGATGAAAGACATTGTAAGTTATTGACACGATGAAGTATCCCATGAAGAAATAGTTCAGAGAATTTGTAGAATGGATTCACAAACTTCTTTTTCTTTCTAGTGAACAGCAGGGTTCTCATCTGAGCAGAGTAAGTGTCATAAATTCTATTGTACTTCTTAGGATCAATATTTGTAAAACGGGGTGGAGGTAGTGATATCTTGCCTTGGAAAATATTTAGAGAAGATACTTTCTGGAAAAGTGATCCATGGTGTGTTTTCAGACAAACTGATGTGGAAACATCCATATCTCAAACTCAAGGAGACTTTCTAAAAATACCAGTTAACTGTGGCAGCTCTAGTTCCCACAAAATACTTTTGGAAGACCTAGAGTTGGGTATTCTTTTTCAATTATGAGGAAGAACTAGAAGGCTTATTTAATTACTGGAATTATTTGGTGGCTTGAACTGCATGATTAGCAATTTTAATCTAACAATGTGGTTCAGAGAGCTTACCATGCTATTTGGTAACTTGTGAAAACTTTACAAAACATTTTAAAATCTCTTCCTTTTAATTATCTGCATATCAATAATGCAAACAGTTGTTAGTTACATTCACTGAAAAACTGTGCATGTCTCTACAGTACGATATTTTCTGAAAAGCATGTGGTGTCAAACTCAGTGAACTGAAGAGTAATTTTAATTATAGTGTTTATTAGATTCAGGAAATTGTATTCAGAAAGTGAGGAGTAGGAAAACTGTGGAGGACAATATCACAGTGAGAAAATAGCCACTGGGTCAGTGGGTGTAACAGAAGAGCCTGATGGGGCACGGCACACACGGGAAGGTGGAAAGCAGAAAGGCTGTCAGACAAGTGCGTCGACTGGCTCCACCCTCGGAGAAACACATGGCTCCATTTTTATTAAGTATCGCTACAAAATATTCCTGACAGACTCTGAGGTTTATTTAGATAATAGGCTCATCAGGGCGGAACGGTTCTTTCTGGAAATACCAGGTCTCTTTCATCATGGTCAAATGAGGTGTCCACTATGGAAATCTGAATTTTTACTTGACCCATTATTTGTTTTGATCAAAATATTTGGGGAATCCCATGGTAATTTGGTAGAACCCTAATCTAAAAATAACAGTCTTTATTTTTTGAAAACATGCTTTTAAGTTCTTTGATGTAATGCAGATATCTATAAACAATGAGAATTATTGTGAAATTTAACACTCAGATACATTCTGATATGTTGTTCTCTGTGTTAAACATTAGAATAGAACTTTAGTGGGGTGTACCTTTCATAATAAGTGGTAAAAAGGACTCAGCTAAGATTATTGTATTAGAAACAGTGTAATATGTTAGACTACTATAGATCCTTAAATTAGAAGTATCTCTTGGTTTCTTCCAGATCTATTTTTCAAATGAATTCTACTTAAATACTGCAGTAACACCAGGGTACCAAGTGGTTTAAAGCTCAGAGATCATTATTCATGTTTTAACCTGCTACAATATTGAATAAGATAGATTTTTTTTATCGACGTTGTTGACTTTTCATTGCATTGCCATGAAATTATAGTTATTTTAGTGAAGGATAAGAGTCTAAAATCTTTCTGTAGATAAAAATCTTTAAAAATAGCATCCATGTGTTTGTTTGTTCTGAAATAAGCCATTTGAAACACTGTGAACAAAATTTGCATGTATTATACATGCATTATGAATACAACTGCTAAAAGCAATGATACATGTTCATTTTAATTAAAGTTTACTAATTGGAAATTAATGGGAGCTTTTAAAGTCGTAGGAGGGGGTGTTGAGAAGGAGCCATGCAAAATGATGAAGTAAAGCTTTTGCTAGCACATGGAAAGAGCAACCATAGATTTAAGGAACTGTGCCTGCACATGAAGGAGAGCATGATTATTTATTACTCTCTTTATATAATTCCAGAATGACTAAGAATGCAACTCAGCCAGTGAGAAGCATGAATGGTACATCTACTACCTATGCCTATAATAATGTTGTCTGCAAAGAAAAATTATTCTATGCCATCTCTAAGCCTGGATAAAAATGGTGATGATAATGTTATCAGGAAACTTAAAATTCACACCTTTTTAGTTTTTTGTGACAGGGTTTCTTTTTGTAGTTTTGGTTCCTGTCCTGGATCTCGTTCTATAGACCAGACTGGCCTCAAAATCACAGAGATCTGCCTGCCTCCGCCTCCTGAGTGCTGGCATTAAAGGTGTGCGCCACCACTGCCCAGCAAAATTCACACCCTTTAATCTCCTAAATTTGCAGTAAACTGAAAAGGAATGGTTATATCCTTCTGTATAAGAAAACTGGCTTCGAATGATTAAGTGTTTTCCAGGGTCACCCTGATACTGAATATTGTATCTAGCATTCCGAACCAGATTTGTCTTACTCTAAAGATTATGTTCATTCTTAATCTTTGGCTAACTTCTGTGCACACTTGGATGGTAATGACAACAATATGTGAAAAAAATGATTTTCTGCACTAAGATTGGCAAGGTGAAAGGATGATGCAGTTCAGATCAGTGGGGGAATCTTTCCAGTGGGCACATGTCAGATAAGGGCAAACTAGAGATTCATGCTCACATGTCCAAGTACAGCACTTCTCTTGCTGCCTTATTTGACTGTTTCATTAAGTTCTGGCTGCATAGCATGTTCCTATGGTGGCCTTTATGATTAGGTGGTAAATGAAGGTGAATATGAAATAGCACTTGTAAATGATATTGGTCTTAGAGATAGGGAAGATGTAGGAAGCAGAACGGAGATCACACTGTAAACTTATAAAATATGTGTTTTACTGATTCAGCAATAGTCCTGAATCCTTGAATGGCTTAGACAATATTGGTGCCTTTTGCTGCTTCCCATTGAATGACTATTTTTGTATATTTATGTTCCTTCTTTGTGCATATTTATTATTTAATTCATTCAACCTATATTGAGTACCTATCATGTGCAATGCATTGTTCTAGATACTAGATTTCCTAAAAGGAATAAAATATACATCTTGGTATCAGCTCTCTCATGAGGAACACAGAACATATACAGATAACATCAAAATAAGGCTGAGTCCTGTGATAGAAATTCAAATAACCTTGATGGTTCATGTGGGACAGGAGATGTCTGTATGAAAGTTTAAATGATGAGAAAACACTATGAGTCACTTTATAGCCTTGAGTACAACAAAGCATAAATGCTAGGAGGCAAAAAGTGAACAGGATACACTGTGTGCACCCAAAAACAGGGTTGGGGGAGAATAGCTAGAGAAGGGACTGACTAATTCTTTGTGCTAGATAATGAAAAGGAATGAGATTTTATTCTAAAGTCAAGGAGGAGCCTTTGAATGATTATAAAGGACAGTGGTTTGCAAAAGTGTTACAGCATTGTTTTATTCAAAGCAAATTTTCACAGTTGGAAGTCTCAGAAGAGATGTCACTATTTCCTCTGATTCAACAGTGTCTCTTCCATTCATAAAATAAATGGACCTCACAAGCCTTGATTTGGGTATTATTGAAACATGTAAATAAACTCAACACAATAGTTATTTCTCAGAGAAACAGACTGTTTAACTCTACCTATACAAATACAAAAGGAAATTTTGGACCAAAACATATTTGGGTCATTTCTGTTTTTTTTGTTGTTGTTGTTGTTGTTTGTTTTTTGTTTTTGTTTTTTGTTTTTTTGTTTTTTGAGACAGGGTTTCCCTGTGTAGCTTTGTGCCTTTCCTGGAACTCACTCTGTAGCCCAGGCTGGCCTCGAACTCACAGAGATCTGCCTGCCTCTGCCTCCCGAGTGCTGGGATTAAAGGCATGCTCCACCACTGCCTGGCCCATTTCTGTTGTTTTTAAAGAGCTTTCCCCTAGGATATTATGGGCTTTACCTTATATAATTCACATTTTCTGCACTGTTAGGAGCAAGTTTACTGGTACTTCAAAATCTCTAAAAAAAAAACTTGTTCTATTTTTCATTTGATCCTCAACTAATGTTGGAGGTAGTACTCCCATTTTGCATATATGGAAATTGAAACAGAGACTTGTAAATGTTATTCCCTATAGGTCACATAGTTTTGTGCAAATCCTAGGATAGAATGTAATATTTCCAGTTGAGGGAGGGAAGCAAGCCAAAAATGGCCAACAAAGTTAAGGTGGTATTTTAGGTAGAAGAGAAGTTGGAAAATCTGGTGCTCTGATGAGAGTTGAAGGATTGTGATGGAAGAGACCTTGGAGTTTCATGGAGACACTTTGAAAAATGAGTAGGACCAGACAAGGATGTTACTTTCCTGGTAGAGTGCTTTTGAATCTATATTAATAAAACAAAAACAGACTGAAAAACAAAAGAATGGGAGCCATGAAAAGAGATTTTCAAAGGAATTATGTAATCTAGCATACTCACAAATCAGCAGTGACTTTCTTATTGAGGTGCCTCAGCATGGAGAAAAAAAAAAGCTAGTTAGAGACAGGATTGAGACATTTTGACTGTCAGTGGAGGGGGGTGGGGGAAGATTGTCTTCCAGGCATGAGCTTTTGTGACCATTTTCATCATTATATTCAGCTCCAAATGTAGCAGACTAACTTATGCTTTTCGTTGGTAAAAGAAGAAGGCCTTGTCCTGAAATACAGCAATTGTTCTGCTTTAAAATCCATCAATGTGTGGACCCATTCTCTTTCCTAGAGCATTAAAAATCCCTACAATGGCACTGAGTAATCCCTGAGTTAGCTGATAGCTATAAATTCACACACAATCAGAGAGCTACCTGTGCATTTACTTGGGGTTCTGTTTGAGTTGGAATAATTTACACATAAGCCATATGATGGATGTATCTATGTGGTATTCTTTCAATAATTAAGGAAAGTCCAAAATTATTTCCATTCCCTTGAATGGTGAACTACATTTGCTTCATGAGAGTGAAAATCTTATATTTATTATTCCTCTATAGCATTTCAGCATGTCTTAACATGGTGATTGAATATAGCACTTACATGAGTGTGTGTACCCTCAGTTTTGAACATTATCCATTAATTGTTTGGGCGGTCGTAATTTTGAAAGTTTTTGATCAGTCACTTATAAAAAAACTTCTTATTTGGTTTTAAGAGGTGCCTCAGTAGTTAAGAGCACTGAATGCTCTTGCAGAAGATCTGGGTTCAATTCCGAGCATCCACATAGCAGCTCACGACTGTCTGTAACTACAGTCTCAGGGGATCTGCCGTCCTCTACTGACACCAGGCATGCAGGTCGTGCCCAGACATACATGCAGGACAAATACTCATCACATAAAGTAAAATAAATAAATCTTTAAAAATTCGTATTCAGTAGATTTCCAATACGATTGCTATTAAATGTTTTGTATTTTACAATCTAAATAAGGAACCAGATAGTCTAATGGTCTAAATAACACAAATGGCCTGTGCAATGATGACTCGTCTTTACATACTTATTAGCTAATCAGATTAACTATTTCTTTGACTTGTTTTACAAAGCCATGTGGCATACTAACTGGACCTTGGGATTGAGGACAGAATTTGTTGTTCTGCAATGTAAAGTGTGAGGTAGCATACAGAGCCATGCATGAGAAAGTGTTTATCAAGTCTGAGTTTACAGTTTTAATGAGTTCTTAGATCATTTTCAACAATTCTCAGCTGCCCTTGATATATTTGCTCAGGATACTTCATGAATCTGACCACCCTAACACAGGTGTCTTTATTCTCATAAAGCATGTCGTACTCCCTTCTTTATGGGTATGTAGCTGATCTTGCTGTTTGTTTTTCTGGTTTCTAGTGGTACAGTGCATTGGGAAAGGTGCAGCATTTTCTATAAAGGATAGAACAAATCAGCCTAATTCATTTTCAGATTGCTAGTGTTAGGGAAAGGGGGCTAAGTTTAATTTTCTTTTTTTTTGGAATTTATTTTATTTTATTTTACAATATAATTCAACTTTACATATCAGCCATGGATTCCCCCGTTCTTTCCCCTCCCGCCCCGCCCCCCTCCCCCTGGCCCACCCCCCATTTCCATCTCCTCCAGGGCAATGACTCCCCCAAGGATTGAGATCAACCTGGTGGACTCAGTCCAGGCAGGTCTAGTCCCCTCCTCCCAGGCTGAGCCAAGCATCTCTGCTAAGCCCCAGGTTTCAAATACAGCCAATTCATGCACTGAGCACAGGACCCAGTCCAACTGCCTGGATGCCTCCCAGACAGATTAAGTCAATTAACTGTCTCACCCATTCAGAGGGCCTGATCCAGTTGGGGGCCCCTCAGCCATTGGTTCACAGTTCATGTGTTTCCATTCGTTTGGCCACTCGTCCCTGTATTCCATCCATCCCTGGTCCCAACAACTCTTGCTCACATAAACCCTCCTCCTTCTCGCCAATTGGACTCCCGGAGCTCCACCCGGGGCCTGACCATGGATATCTGTATCCAGTTCCCTCAGTCACTGGATGGGGTTTCTAGCACGACAATTAGGGTGTTTGGCCATCCTATCACCAGGGTAGGTCAGTTCGGGCTATTTCTCGACTATTGCCAACAGTCTATTGTGGGGGCATCTTTGTGGATTTCTGTGGGCCTCTCTAGCACTTTGCTTCTTCCTATTCTCCAGTCACTCTCAGAGGGAAAAAAATGCATCTAGTAGCCCAGATTACTGCTCTACTCTTACTGAATGAACAGTGAACATGGGGAAGCTTTGGGATCTGTGTTTTTATTTGTCTTATGTGTATTTAACTGATAATATGATTCTATGTGGAATTAGCTGGGCACTTGGGAGCTTCAATCTCTTTTACAAAATTTATTGCCTGGCTACCATGAGTCATAATATTATATGCACAATATGTATAGGGGAAATGCTGATGGTAAAAGACTCTAAAGAAATGCTAAAGAAAGAAATCGGTGATTTAAACTGACACTATTAGATTTTTTTATAACTTCCAAGTACGGGGATAAATTTATAGTTAGATTGCCACTGATGGGAATACTTAGAATTGCATTTATCTTTTTTATCTAAACTTTGCTTTAGATGAGATGGTTTAGGCATGCAGTAGCTGGATATCCAACTCTGTATCTTGAGGCATGTGTGACTCTTTGCATGAGACAAAGCACAGCTTCCATGATGCCTCAAAGCTTAGATCTTTTGGTTCATCCTTCTTATTTTTAGTTTCTGGTTTAAAGGATACCTTTGATCAAAAAAATATTATCTAAGATTCTTTCCAGGTCTAAAGTTCTGATTCTGTTCTTGCTGTGCATCCTTTTGTATCTGATATCCAGAGTGTATATACCAGGAAGTCCATATTAGTTCTTTCAGGACCTTTGAGATAGACTCCTTTTCTTTCTATAAATCACAAGAGGTTTACAGTGGTCTTTTAAGAGTTTATCACAATGGTGTCAGAACTTCTATGGACTGACATGAGTTACACATGAAGAGGGAATCATAAACTGCAATGCACCTGACTTCATGTTCTTCTCAAATTTTAGTTCCAATCAAATAAAACTATTCCCATGAAAACACATACTTAAGTATTTGAGATTGGTGCTTAAAGTGCTGTATTCACCAATTCTAAAATGTATACCATACAGACTTGAGAATCAAAAATTGCCATCTACACATAGTATGGACAGCTGGAGCTCTGTCATTAACAAATCAGAACAGAGCTTCACAGGCTTTGAAACGATTATCTGCAATGCTAGTAAGAAGACCATTGCCAAAGCTTGATTTGCTTCACAATTAAAAAGTGTGCCATGGGTTATACTGCCACTGACAATGTGATCTCTATGAGGATACCATACCCAGGCCTATGCCAGGATATGCTGCCCTCTGCTGCAAAAGATCAATGTATTAACCTTTCTTGGGTGGGAAGTACCTGGATTCCTGAATGTAAGAAGAAGTTCCAATTCCATGCCAACATTAGAGATTTGAAAAGTTGCAAAACTTTTAAGCACCTATTTTAGGATTTTCTGAGCTGAGTATTATGTCAAAGTATGTTCTATGTTCTAATCTTTGTGATTCATAAGTAAACAGTTTGAACTGGTTCCACTTCTTTGTTCAGTTTACACAAATGCTGTATTTCTCTGCTAGGGGATTTCTTTGAACAAACACAATAGTGGGGTGTGTGAGTATGAGTCAAGCAAAATCACCCGCATGTAGAAAAGTGGAACAGACAGGGAGTATGCCTTGAAAAGCCTTTAGATGACTTTGTGTTGACTTCCCATAAAGTATACTCTGTTTAAGAGGGATGAAGTCACCTATCTGAGCTACAAATATGAGAGATTCATTTACATTGAAACACAATTTGACTTCCCTTTCTCCTTTGCAGCTTTGACAACAGTTATGAATAGAGACCACAGTCTGAGGCTCAATTCTTCTCAGATTTTCTATCTACTCAATGACGGAGAGTCAATAATCAAATCCAAGGGGGCAGCTGGAGCCTAATGGTCCCAAGGCAGACTCCCATAATGCCAATCGTTAGTTCCTGGCACAAGCATTGTATCATTGTGGCAGTGATAAGGAAGAGATGATCTTCAGGGAGGCAGGGGAAGGAATTTGGAAAGGCTTCTTTTGTTTTAATAGACTTTCAGCTTGTTAATTAATTTCCTATTTTGCAAAAGTAAAATTAATAACCATCATTTAAAAAATGTAGGTCAATTAAAAAAGCCTTCTCTCAAACAATTTATCACTATTGGAGCTGCTACTGTAGCACAAATGAGAAGTGTGTCTCCTGGGACTTTATATTTCTAGGGGATATACTACTATTAAAAGTGGAAGTCGCAAGTAACATGCTGGTAGTCTGGTTCAAAATATATTCTAGACGACAGTAGCTTGGCACCAGCTAATGAGAGTGAACACATTAGATGTGTTCCGATTTTGAAAAACAATCAACAGCAACTATTAGCTTAAGTAACATTATTTACCCACCTTAAGGTAAAAATCACCTGAGAAGGGAGGCAGGAGCCTGGTATTTTTATCAGATAAGCATGTTCAAATACTTTAGAAAATATCACTGAGTTGTATTTTCTGGTTTGCTAATAGGCACATAGGAGCTATTTATAGGCCCACTTCTATTAGCTGGAGAAAAAAAATAGCAATGAGAAAAATAAATAAAAACAGAGAATTTTATTCCATAACTAGGTGAGTTTGAAAATCTTAGAAACAAGAGTAGGGAAATGATAGTGAAGGCATCAATAAACTATACTACCACAAGCATAGAGCAGGGCTTCATCAGTCTGGCCAACTTCCTCTTAGATAAGTGTGCTCTATTGTCAAAAGAGGCAAAGTTTGAGTTGTAGAAGTGATCAGCCTGATGAGATGGAATTGATATTGACAGCACCAGTGGGGTCTGCTGTCCAAGGTTCTTTGACTTGAGATTTTGTGTTATCAGAAAAAGGCAAAAAAAAAAAAATCACCATTCAGAGTGTCCTGCTAGCATACATCATTAGTGGAAAAAATATAGAACAAGGGCCAGGCATAAACTTGTGGTGAGAGTTGAGTGTGCCTTAATCAAAACATTTGAGAGCAAACGTGGTTTAGAGTTCCCTTTTTAAAAATGGAGTTCTGAATATTTGCATATACACAATGAGATACTTTAGGGAAAGGGTCCAAGTCTAAACACAGAATTCATGTGTATTTCCAATATGCCTTATACACATGCCTGATTGCAATTTCATGCAGTATTTTGGAATAATTGTATTCATGAAGCCAAATTGGTATACCTTGAAGCATCAGAGAAAAATTGCATAACTCTCTTAGCCTCTTGTCCTGAAGTTTTTGTCAACTTGATACAAACTATAAAAACCAAGGAAGAGGAAGCCCAAGTTAAGGAATTGCTCCATCAGAATGGCCTGTGAGCATGTCTGTGGGGTATTTTTCTTGATTGTTGATTTATGTGGGAAGTCTCAGTCCAGCATGGGCAATGCCACCACTGGTGGTCCTGGTTGTACAAGACAGGAAGCTGAACAAGAGCCTAGGGGCAGGCCAGTAAGCAGCACTCCTCCATGGCCTCTGCTTCAGTCCTTGCCTCCAGGATTCTGCCTTCAGTTCTTACTTTGGCCTCCTGATGATAGCCTGTAACCTGTAAGCTAAATAAACCCTTTCCTCTCAAGCAGCTGTTGATGAGGTTGTTTTAGTGCTGTGACAGAGGAGCAAACTAGAACACCATCCACATGCAGAGGTTGAGGTTTCCACATGTGTCAGGTCAGGACTCAAAAGAGTTTTAGCATTTGGAGCATTCCACACTTGGACTTTGCAGGTTAAGGATGCTCTAATAGGTCCAAACATGGTGTTAGTGGGTCCTGCCCCCTACCCCCCCCCACACACATACCTTTTTCTAAACCACTAGATTCCCTTATTTGGCCGCTTTTTCATTCCTAAGGCTGACTACCAAGGTCCAGTGATCAAAATTCCTTATTTGGCTACACTGACCAACATGTCCAATCAGGACTAACCAACTCATCCTAGCAAGGACTTCCCCTTTTTTCGCCTTAAAAACCACTTCTGCCTGATTCAGATCCAGCCATCCGTCTCTATCTTTTTAAATAAAGGATCTCTTTGTGCTGAAAACTGGTGTTTGTGTGTGGTCTGTACTTAATCCAGTTTGGAAAGGAGCAGCCCATGCTGCATGTGTCCCTTCACCCTTTAGTAAAGGTAGGTAAAAATTCAAAGTTAAGGGCAACAAAATACAAAACATGACTCTTGTGCTTCAAAATGTATAACTAAAGGGAAATTGGTCTGATGTTTGCTCTCAATATATAATTTCTTCATGCTTAGACATTGAGAAAAAGTCCAAGACTGGAGGTTCATTTCTAATCTCACTGCAGTGAGGAGAGTTGGAACCCCACCAATTTAACAATGTTGGTAACACACAAGGCCATTAAGAGCCCCTTGACTGAATTACTACGTGGTCACCATTATCATTTTCCATGACTAGAACTAAAATAATTGATCAATAATAAGCCTTTATTTATGAATCCACATACATCTGCCTAAAATTATAATAAGGAAAATATATGAAAAGAATATACTCCCAAAATTTACTAGCTAAGGAATGAGCATACTCCTACCCCAATCTGTCTTAACTACTACTAGAGCTGTGGCCTTGCTACTGGGAGTGTTCTAGGCTGAATCATGGGCAGCATTGGGAGCTTCTCAGAAAAACAAAATCTCAGCTCCACTCCGGACTTAATGAATGGCAGTCTGCATTGGAAAGGGACCCTGGGTGATTAGTAAGCATAAGGAGTTGAAAAAGTGTGAGGTAGCACCTATTATTTCAAAGAAAAAAACTTTCATAGTAAGTGGTCGGTCAGGAAAGGCTAATTGGAACTGGACATTAACAGAAAATGGAAGATGCAGATATCATAACTGTCTTTGGCTCCAAAGTTAGCTAATCTAGCATGGCAGTGAGAATTGTTGCTTAGGAAATAAGAGTACTTCTTGAGTACGTGTGTGTGTGTGTGTGTATGTATGATGGTGGGAGACAAGCATGCCACAAGATGCACGTGGAGGTCAGAAGACAACTTTGTGGAATTGGTTCTGTCCTTCTAACTTTACATGGCTTCCAGGGATAGAACTCATGTCAACAGGCTTGTGTGTCCACTGAGCCTTTTTTCCTGCCTTGTATCTGTACATTAGAATGAAATGAGATTGAGAACGGTGACTTGGTACATATATAATTGTGTACGTATCAGTTTTCTCCACTTACATTAGCAGGCTAGAGAAGCGTGACCATACCAGAAATGTTACTTTTCTAGGTGCTTTCCCCCTCACTTCTTCGTGTAACCAGTGGTCAGAGTCCCCACCCCTTAGGTGTTAGGACATGACTATTCAGTCCTCACTGGGAGAGCCACTGTTTATCAAGAAGGTTGTGGTAATGTCCTAGGCTCTGGACCTCTACAGGTTTTTGGTCAGTTAGCTACCATTGACACATGGTTACTAATCACTTAAAATATATCTGCTTCCTACTGAGATTTGATCTGAGTGTCAAACACACAGGGACTTTGAAGACTTGGTATGAAAAATGGATAATAGATGTCTACTAATAATTTCACACTGGATATAGGTTAAATTCACGATGACTTAGGTGTATCATGTTAAATAAAATATATGATTAAAATGAATTTCACTTGTTTTATTTTAGTGTGTGTGTGTGTGTGTGTGTGTGTGTGTGTGTGTGTGTGTGTGTGTACAGTGGTGTCTTGTGTATGCTAAGCATACAGTAAGCTACATGTCCAGCCCTCTTTTTCCTATTTTTACATCGTGGTTATTACATAGATTTACATTCCATTTCTATTAGATGTTGCTAGGCTTGAGAATGTCAGAGCTTCTTGGGGGAAGGAAGAGAGGGAAGTCTAAAGTGAAGTGTTTCAAGTAACTAATAAGACTCTACTGGAAGTGACCAGGGGAAGGACCATCTGGTATTTCTCTCCTTAGGCAGGTCAACAATGGAGTTCATAAAATAGACTACCTACCGATGTATTCTGACTCTTTGGGAGACAAAAATCCCCTCTGTGTGGAAGCTTATTGTCGCTCCTACCTTTCTTCTTCTTAATGTCTAGTGGCATGGTGGGCTTCTCTGGCATACAGTAACCATTATTTGCTGAAGATAGTAAGGATGATATTTTTGCAAGCACCACTGTAGCTTACCCTGTAAGGTCACTCATGCTAAATCATCCAGCTTGTCATTTCCATCTGAAGATCACCCAAAAAAGGATAGAGAGTTTCTGAGGTGCACAGAGCTACCAAATAGCAAATAGCTATGCTCATTTGCTTTCACTGTGACACCAGTGGGAACTAGTCAAGACTAACTATGAAGTTTTCTCTGATGAGAGTAAGAGACACACAGAGTCTTGGCTTTGTTATTATCTTCTATACTTTAAAATGAGAGAGTAGAGTCAGCTTAATTCTGATGTCCCTTATAGCTCTACACTTAACAGACAAATTCTCATTATATGTCTTATTGACTATGTACTCAAGGAAGCCTCTTTGTTTTACTGACCTGAGTTGGATTATTTTTTTTATAAACTGTGACTGATATCTATATGATAGATCAAACTTAAAGTACAGGAACTGTGGATCAATTTCATCCTTAATGTCTCATGCTCATTTGATACCTACTTGAGAAGAAAATATATATTTTTACCATTGAGAAATGTGTCACAAAAAAGTAATAAGTAAGGCCTGGAGAGATGGCTCAGCCATTAAGAGTGCTTACTGTTCTTCCAAAGGCCTGATTTCACTTCCCATATCCTTATTGGGTGGTTCACAACTGCCTGGAACTACAGCTCAAGGGGGATCCAAATTTCTGATCTCCCAGGCACCCACATTCAAGTCTCTTCATGTTCCATGATCCAAATATGTAGTGTTTTAGTTTTAATTTGCTACCATAGGGTATATATTTGAGAGTGTCATCTCCCCCAATGTAGGGAAATTCCATTAAACCTCTCTCTCTCTCTCTCTCTCTCTCTCTATATATATATATATATATATATATATATATATATACATATATATATACATACATATATATATACATATATATATATATGTGTGTGTGTGTGTGTGTGTGTGTGTGTGTATGTATTTTATGAAGTTTTAAAAAAGAATACTGTGTAAGGTCCAGTCCCATGTAAGTAATATGTAATTGGCCTGTATTTATATACTCATTTTCAGGTAGTCATGTTTCAAATATGCTAGTGTTATATCCCATGAATTAAGAACTCCACCACAGGCACACAGGTACAGAAGAAATCCCTCTCTCTTCCTCCCTCATACTCTCTCCAGTATGTGACATTACTTGAAACTCATCTCCTGACCTATCTCAGGAGACCACAATATGCAAATACTAGATTTGTTCTTAGGTGCAAACAATTCAAAAATTTCAGAATTGGACACATTTAATAATCAGAAGTACATTGTTACTAGTTAAAAGATACACCTCAAATGTGGAAACGACTTATGTTGATAGGAATCTCCACCTACAGGCTGATCCTACTTTACCTACAGGCTGATCCTACTTTATTGTTTTGTTAGCATACCACTAAACATGTCCAGGATCATTTTCCTTTTCAGTTCAATGGCATTTTTGCAAAGTATAATTTTACCATAAATACTAGGTGATTTCAATACATTTTACATTAGAACATGAGTTTTTATTTACTTGCATTGTTTTAAATCCCAAATTTTATGCTTTAAGAAAAATTCATGTCTATGTCTTTGTTACTTTTTCCAGATGTTGCTCTATGAAAAACCATATGATCATGTGGTTGGTTAGGTATAATATGCTGGAAAGAATGCCTATGACTACATTTAACTCAGAATACTCATTCAATAAATATTATCAAGAACTCACTTCATGCAGGCTCCATGCTCACAAGATTAACAAGTATGTTCTAGGTTTCAAGAATTTTGCCGGCTTGCAAAAGTATCTCTTATTTCTAATAGCTTATGCTTCAAAGGTGGCTGTGTCCTGAAGGTCAGAGACAGAACTGCTTGACAGAGTAGAGTAAATGAGAGTTTCTGGGTGGGAACTAGGGGGTTGCCAAGCAGAAAGGAAAGAAAGGGTGCATAAAGGAACCTTTTAAGTTGTATGTATAAAGGGCCGAAACAAGAGGTCTGAGGCACAGGCTGTCAGTAGATGGGACGGGGAATTAGATCTGAACTCGACCAGCACTATCAGTGACTTTCCAATGGATCTGAACTTGCTTTAGCTTTTTTAGACACATGACCTTGAGTGTAGTGGAGAGACTCAGTCTGGATGTGAATTTGCATAAAGCTGCCTTTCAACCTCAGTTTAAGGCCATTAGAGGAAGGTGTCTGTGTGCTCTTCAGAGCTAGGGAAATGGAAACATGACTGGGGGAGGACTTAAACATACTGTGTAATGAGTGAACAAAATGAAAGCATGGAGGTGGGCACGACACAGTTATCACTGAAGGGTCACACAGTAGCAGCTAAAGACTCTGTTTAATGAGTTATCGGAAAAGACATAAACATAAACAGAGTTGGGAGCATGTTAAATAAAGATACTTGGTAAATGCAGCCTAGGCAATTAAAAAGATTTACCAGACTACAGCTAAATACAGCCTAAATACAGCCTAGTGGATAATTAATGGGCGTCTGACGACTCAGTAATAACCACCCTGAACTTGAACAATGGCGATCACACAAGCGCATGGGAAGGAGGGCTGGCTTTCATGATCACACCAGTTAGCTAGAACATTCTTAAAGAAGTTAGAGGTTCCTGAAGCCCAGCCTGCTGAGTAGCCCTCCTCCTGAGCCAGAGATGCCTAACTTTGTTATTTATTCAAGGGTCTCTGGTTGAGGCTAAAAAGAGCTTGGTCAAAAATTCCGTTTCTTCCTTGTCAGGGTCCGTTGTCAGAAGATATTTCTGACTTTAGGTGGATTTACCTTTCTTACTTTCAAAAATGAACTTCTGTTTTCCATGCAGAGATGTAAGTCCAACCTAGATAGAGCTGTACTGACGAAGTGCAGGCACCTCCTTGGTGTGATCCATTCAGACTGTAAGGGTGCCATGAATCTTCTCCCTTTGATAGTTTAACACCATCAGCTCAAAACAGCACAGGAAAGGGAGGGACTTCTGAGACCTTCCCTGTTATTCCATTGTATACTCATTTGAGCAGTGAGTTTACTGAAAAACAAAAAAACAAAAAACAAAAACAAAAACAAAAAAACCTGACTGGAAAGTACAAATGTCCCTTGTGTCCCTGTCACTTTCTCCAGATGCCACTTTCAGGTCCCCTGTTGTGTTAGTGTGGTGCATTTGTTCCAATTAGTACAATTATTGACATGTTATAGTGAGGCAGGACCACATAGTTGTATTTTCTATGGGCTTAAGAAGTGTTTAAGGACATACATCCATCATTACACTGCAACACAGAGTAGTTTAGCTGCCCCCAAAAACCCGTCTGCTCTATTTACTTCTCCCTCTGCCTTCAGCTCAAACCCCTGATATTCAAACCCACTGGTGTTTGTATTGTCTATAGTTTTGCCTTTTCAAAGTGCCCTGCAGTTGAAATTATGCTGGTATGTTACTGTATATTGTCTCTTTCATGACAGCATGCTTCTGGAGTTCCTCCATATCTTTTGGTGGCTTGATAGCTTATCTCTTTAAACTTCTGAATAATATCATTTTATATGGATTAATCACATTTATCCATTCACCAACTGAAAGATAGGTTGATTGCTTCCAATTTGTGGCACTTATGAAAAAAAGCTACTATAAACATTTATACACAGTGTTTTGCATAGGCCTAAATTCTCATTTTTGTTTAATCCAAGTAGTATAACTGCTGCATTACATAGGAGAGGAATGGTCGGTTTTGTAGGAAACTGCCAACTGTGTTCCAAAATGTCCATACCAGCTTTGCACCCCACACTTGCCAACTCTTGAGCACCTGCCCCATATGCTAGATGAAGTTCTGTCGAAGGAGCAAATGAAGAGACCACATGCCATGCACTCATTCAGGTTGCAGACACGCTACAGCTAGATAGTCCTTATTAAGTAAGATCCATGCTGCATTATATAAATGGCATAATTAATTCTTAACAAGAAGTTATAAAATATTAAAAAGCTAAATTATTCTAGAATACTATTCCACTGGGTAGCTGTATGAAATCATTCTAAAACATCAAACATGGGTTTCTAACCCCAATTCTGTTTTTTCAGAGTGAAAGAAAAACTATTAGAAGAAAATTTTCCATATACGTCTGGAATTAATGATTTTCATGGACAAATTAACTTGCTTAGTAATGATTACTTTAAGATGTATCTATGGGCTGGCAGGAGCTTGCCTATTGTGTAAATACCCATGTTCTAATATGTTCATGTTCTAATACCCAGCACCACACAAATCAAGAATGGTTAACACATACGGATAACCCCAGCACTTGGGAGGTAGAGGCAAAAGAATCAGGAGTTCAAGGCCAGCCTGGGCTACATGATACCTTGTCTCAAAACAAAACCAATAACCCATAGTACATAAGTGCTTTTCCTTGGACAAAATTGTACAGTTAACACACACACACACACACACACACACACACACACACACACACACATTTTGAAATACTTTAGGGTTCTGCCAAAAATTTAGGCAACTCCTGATGGTGGCAAGCCTGCTTCACTTATCTCTAGTACATCAGGCTTCATCTCCAATGGACTAGATGGGAATTGTATACATGTGAGTGGCAGAAGATTAGCTTCCTTACCTATTAAAAGGCTTGACTAGGGTTTTTATTTAATTTGCTAGAATTGTAACTGTAATTGAGATGAATTATTTTTGTAAATTTTAAGGGTAGAAAATGACTTACAATTTTTTTCTCATCTATTGGATGAGAAAATGATGACCATGTGAATAATTTTAACCCAAGTTATTTAGTTGTGTATTTTCCAGTTCAGTTCATGCTTGATAGAAACACTTTATGTTAAATGTTGGTGTCCGGTGTCAAACACGCATTACTTACATCTATTTCTTCATATTATGATCAGACACTTAGTTCACTCTGTGTTACTAAGTTGTTTTCATATCTCTGATATTTGTAGGGGTGGGTTGGTTTTAAATTGTTGATAGGTTATTCAGAAAACTGAAGTTTTGTGTGACGTTCGGTGTTTTCTAACAATTTTCAAATAGCCATCTCTCTGAGAAAGACATTAACACCTTACTGACTTCATCAGACATGATTAGCCATTCCATCTGGTGGAAGCCTTCTAGCTTTTAAAGGGATTGAGACCTTTGCTTCTCAGCAGTGAAAATAAACCTTGTGTGGTTAGAGGGGGAATCACTTGTGAATGGGCAGTGTGTAGCACTTCCTGGTTCTGGACAAGCTTTCAGAGACTTGTCAAAGAAGCACTTTTCAGTGCTTCAAGGGGAGAGCAATAGTTTGCCTGGCTTAGATATGAAAACTCTGAAAATCCAAGTTCAAGCATGAGATGCGATAATAGTAAAGAATCCTGTTCACGTGACGCCTGAATCTGATCTCATGGATGTGGCCTATGGTAAAATGATGGCCTGCCTTTCCTCCACTCCTTTCCCTCCCTCCCTCCCTCCCTCCCTTCCTTTCTTTTTTTCTTTACTTTCTCAGTTAAGCCCACTGTCACTTGAGGATTTTCTGTGGTCTCACCTTGGATGCAGGAAGGAGTTTTCCTACAAAAATGTGAAGACATGAAACAGAGAATAGGAAGGAAGCAGAAAGGAGGCCATGCCTCTCGGTTCCCCAGGTCAATGGGCAGATTTCCTGTATGCTCACTGGTATCCAGTATTTATGCAGGGCTTACTTGCATAGAGTCCTATCTCACCTTCTGCAGGACAGAGTGAACTATTAATTTGGACTGGCTCACATTTGTTAGCTACATCCCGCAATACTGCCACTCTCTGAAATGTGATTTTGTAAGGACAGCAACAGATTTGTTCATGACAGTCCTTAGCATTTAAGACGGTGTCTGATGATGGTTACCATAATGGTTGATTAAATGAATGAAATTAAAATTTAAACTACTGGAGGACTCTACATGCATCCTAACAGTAGTTAGATACATTGTTAATTTCTTGATGTTCTGTTTTACCTGTGAATGATACCTGCAGGTGGGATGGTAATGCATATCAATGCCCAGGCCATCCTCATGAAGCATGCTCATTGCTGCACCTGATGCCTGTTAAGTTTTGTGGTAGGCATTAGGCAGTGGATGGAAGGAGTGGGTTTCTGCAGCATCAGACAGACTTTGAGCTCAGAGTGTGAGCTTGGAGAACAATGTGGCACCATAGTCTCAGTAGTCCTACTTCGTTTAAGGTTGGCTGTCAGTTTCCTTTGAGACCATCTCAGGAGCAGCAACCACTGAGAATATTGAGTGCCTTCTATCACAAACCAAGACAAACAGCCCTGAACAAACAGAAGGGTGTCCCTGCTGTTAGCTCTGCTCACTTCCAGAAGCCTCAGAGACCTGTGTGTAGAACATGCTCCTGCCTATATGTTTGCAGAGAGTGATACCATGCCTGTATGACGGCCATGATTAATGACAGCAGGTGGTCCCATTCTTGTTTTCTCTTGTGGAGTGAGAATGAGCAGATGATGGAATTTGTACCTTTCTTTGAGATTCTAAAACTACATTTTACACTTAGCAGCTTGATTAAGGGATAACAAACTCCAAGCCATCCTCTTTTCTTGCATTCCCTGGTCACTGGAACAGTGGTTTATAGTAATCCCTCTGCCCTTTGCTACCATCTATAAAACAAGGTGAAATCTCCTGGGGTTTTGTTCTTTGTGTCTTTTAAGATTTATTTTTATTATATATATGTGTGTGTGTTTCTCCTATATGTATGTATGGGCACCATAGGTATGCAGGTGCCTGTGGAGACCTGAAGAAGGTCTGAAGTCAGATACCCTGAGCCTGGAGTTATAGATAATTGTGAGTCATCATGTGAGTGCTGAGAACTGAACCCAGGTCCTTTGTAAGAGCAGCAAAATGCTCTTAGCCACTGATCCATCTTTCCAGCCTTAGGAAGTGTCTTCTTCTAACTGTTGTGTGTTCCTTTGTGGTCCCTACTAGTCAATGGTATATTTTTTAACAAGAATTTTTAAAATTAATTTACATTATAATTTATTTATTTTGTGTGTGTAGGGGGCATGGAGAGACACATGTTCCATGATGGGTTGTGGAGGATAGAAAACAATATACAGGAGGCTGTTCTCTCCTTCTACTGTGTGGTTCCTGCAGCTCCAACAGCTTAGGTCTTCCGGTGTGGCAGTGGACGCCTCTATTGGGGAGAGCTTGCCAGCCCCCGCATGGTCATCTCAACAGTTTGCTGCTCACTCCCAAGCGCATGCCCTGACTTGACTCCCTCCCTTGGCTTGCAGTGCTAGCTGTCCCCAAACAGCGGGGCTGCTGCCTGTGGCTCTGCTGTAGTCCTCAGTCACTACCTTGCCCTTGTTGCTTCTGCCCCTCCCATCACTGCACTGCCCTCTGCTCAACCTGTAAGACAGCTGACAGAGCAAAACTTCCCCTGTTATCCTCAGCTTCGGGCTGCCCCAGAGGGAACAGGATGCTTTCACACCCATGCAGGACCAAAGAGGCAATCTCTGGCTCCTTTGCATTTGTTTTTGATACCTGACTGACACTTGATTTAAAGTCAATTCTTAACCCCATTTCTATGGGTATAATGGTGTCTCTTTTCATTAGTTCGGATTTGTACCTTTTAAACACACATTCTTAAGAACATTTAAAGCTACATGTGTTTTTATTACATTGGTCTCACTTCCATAACTTTGAAAGGAGCTCTCAGTTTCTGATGCTAGTTAGGCATCCGATGGCAGGACCGTCCCGCTGTGCTTAGCCCCTTCTCTGAGACACATGTGCCATCCCAGCCTTTCTCAGTACCATCTTTTGTAACTGGGAAGCCTACATGAGGTTTTCAAGTGTATCACAGGATTACTGCCATTTTCTATAAGTAATAGTTACTCTGTACTTGAAGCATTGTCCTTAGTCATTCATTGGAGCTTTTAAAGGTCTTGCCAAGTGCTAGGCAGAGCCACCTGGCTCCACTAATGTTATGAAGATATTTTAAACTCAAGTCGGTTTTATAATGAAGTTATTTTCCTAGAAATTCTGTGGATGGGGAAAATAAATATACCACAAATTAGCAATTTTCAGAAAAATCTGATTTAGCAAGGTTTTTGTTGTTGTTGTTTTTCTTTTGTAGTGACATTGTTGTTAGTCCTGTTGGCTTACAAATTGTCAACTTCTTGTTTTTTTTTAATTCCTTCACCAAAAAGTTTAAATGAATTAAAAAATAAAAATTATAAAATTTCACCTGGCGGCAGTGGCACATGCCTTTAATCCCAGCACTCGGGAGGCAGATCCAGGCTGATTTCTGTGAGTTCAAGGCCAGCCTGGTCTACAGAGCGAGATCCAGGACAGACACCAAAACTACACAGAGAAACCCTGTCTCAAAAAACAAACAAACAAACAAAATTATGAAATTCTTTTGCAAAATATAAAGGAAGACTGGCAGTAACCAAAGGCAAATGGAAAACGAGAGAAACACTTTGGAACGCTTTAGCAGGAATCTTAAAAGTTCTTATTTAATAAAATCAAACCTGGGGCCAGTTATTGGGGTGAAATGCTGGATGGTCAGAAAGACAGAATAAGCCACAGCTAACCTCACCTGCCGGATCCTCAGCTGGTCTTGTCTCCTCAGACTGGAGGCCTCTGAGTCCTTATCGAGAGTGGGTCTCAGCTGAACTGTGTTGTTAGAAGCCTGAACGCTTAACCAGCCAAATGTTCAACCAGGCCAAACGCTTAACCAGCCAAATGCCTCTAGCTTCTAGTCCTCACGCCTTATATACCTTTCTGCTTTCTACCACCACTCCCAGGGATTAAAGGCTGGCTTTCTGGGATTAAAGGCGTGTGTCACCATGCTTGGCTGTTTCCAATGTGGCCTTGAACTCACAGAGATCCAGAGAGATTTCTATCTCTGGAATGCTAGGATTAAAGGCGTGTGCTTCCACTGCCTATCCTCATGTTTAACATTGTGGCTGTCCTGTTCTCTGACCCCAGATAAGTTTATTAGCATACACAATATTTTGGGGAACACAATACCACCACAGAACGCACATTTCAAAGAGCTACATTGTCTCAAGAAAATTCTCACCAATTCATCAGAAAAATTGACAAGTAATAATCCATGAAAAATGAGCCAAGGACATGCAGAAATAGTTCACCATGAAAATAAAGACAAGGAAAGCAGCTGTTGTGTCTGAAGTCCTATGGGTTTTTTCAGTATCTGAAATGTCTCTTTGGGGTCTTGTGAAGCCAGCCCAGACCCTTCTGTCTACACGTGGCCCTTTGTGGCTGTACGGGCTCGAGGCTCTTAAAGTGGACCCTGAAGTGCTTAATTTTTTTAATTGCTTTGTTTATCTAGAAGGTAATATAGCTGGCTCCCCAAACACCCAGGCCAATTTTCATCTGTGCACTTTAGGTGACAGACACTGGGAAGCTATGAAAAAGAGTAGAGAGAGAGAAACGGCTCCAATCTTTTCATGTGGTTCAGAGCCCAGAGCTGCCAAGAGGCAGCCATGCTGTAACGTGAACTTTCAGTGCCAGCCTGTGCTGTGCTCTTCCTCTTCCTCTTCCTGGGATGCTGACAGAGACCACAACAGCCTGCCCATCTCTGTTGTCTTCCTGTGGATCAGCAGGCAGTCGTGAGGTCTCAGATGTGTCTTGCCTGTGTCCAGCTGCATTGCTTCTGGCCTTGGGACATCTGTGCTTGATGCCTCAATCACTCCTTAAATATCTCATATTAAATCTTTCTCTACTTAAGCCAGTTGGAGTGGATTTAAAAAAGAAAATTGTATTTTGGCCCAGGGTAGAAGCCAGGATTGGTAGGGAGAACAGAGGTCTATTAACAATCAAGCCAAAACAAACCAAGAGAAGTTCATTAATTTTCAGTTCTAGTCTCTTCACTACCGAAGAAGAGAGTTCTTATCAATTAAAATCTAAATTTAATTTCAGGTCTTCCCACCAAAAATTCATATAGTGTTGTTTTCTAGGTAATCACTCATTTGTTCAAATAACGCCTATCAATTAATGTTTTTTCAAATTAGCTACAATTTCAGAAATCATGCAAACTTTCATTTATGTCCTATGTATTGCTTAAAATATATAAAGCTAGCTAGACAGTGTTGTCACACTCCTGTATTCCCAGCACGTGGAAGACAGAAGCAGGCAGACTTCTGAGTTCAAAGCCATTCTGGTCTACAGAGTGAGTTCTAGGACAGCCAGCGCTACACAGAGAGACCATCTCTAGAAAACCAAGACAAGATATATACATATATACATATACATATATGTATACATATAGATATATATATCCAAGTAATTATTGGCTATTTTTTAAGTTTTAAATATGAATCACTTTATAAAGTAAGGAGAATTAAAGTACGAATACACTGTAGTTTCTCTTCCCCAGGGACATTTCATCCATTTACGTAAACTGGATAGGATTACTGCATCATGGTGCAACATGGTGGCAGCCCCACAAATGGGCTACATGGAGTGCTGAGGCATGCGAGATACTGGATGATAGTTCAACATTTTTCTGCTTTAAACCACTTTTCTTATTGAAAAGAAGTGTTGATTACTCTTTTTGTTTTGTTTTGTTTTGTTTTGTTTTGTTTTTCAAGACAGGGTTTCTCTGTGTAGTGTTGGTGCCTGTCCTGGATCTTGCTCTGTAGACCAGGCTGGCCTTGAACTCACAGAGATCCGCCTGTCTCTGCCTCCCGAGTGCTGGGATTAAAGGTGCGTGCCACTGCCACCCGGCAGAAGTGTTGATTACTCATAAGCAGAGAGGGTGTTCCCTTGGAAATCCTCAGTACTAGCTCTCATATATATGGAGGTATTCACACCCCAGAGACAGTAGTGTTCAAATACACACACAACTGCTGCGGTAGCTGACAGCCCTGACTTCACGCCAGTCAAATATGTCACTTCTCTGACTGAAGGTCCAGAAATAGTCTGTCATAGAGGCAAACCAAAGTGATTTCTTCTTCTAAGAGCATCATGTGTCTTTGTAAAAAGGAGAAGGGGGTTAAGGCTGTCTCAGGTGACTGTTTGTCAACTAATTTGAACCTTGTCAAGTTAGTAAAGAAAAAAGAAGCCTCCTCAGTGACATAGCCTGAAGGAACCCTATGGCTGCTAAACCAGGCAGATGGTGGTCCCTGACTCCTTTAGCCAAAGCAGCAAACTAGATGGCTTCCTAGTTTGCTTTCTGGAGAAAGCTTATGAAAGAATTCTCCTTCAAGAAGTATCTGACATAAGTAATCAAGATGTATGGTCATCTCTTGCTCTTCATGTAGCTACTTGATCCTGAGGTGGATTGAAGGCTAGAATTTGAGAGACATATACTCAACATTTGCTTTAGGGTCAGCTCACTGTAACCCAATGCAGTGGGTGAACTGCAAAGGCAATAAGTCTAACCAAGTCATAAAGGAGGAAAGAGGTTTATTACTTACAGCAAGTAAGTGGCATACAAAGATCATTCTCAAAGCACAGGGCTTTTGTGGGAAAATTATGCATATTCATGCAAGAAACACTGATCCAAGCAGAGGGGACACATTCCTGAGCATGCTCAATTTGAGGTTGCATCACATAGTCAGATTTAGTGTGAGTGACTTCCCCCACTTAGGGAATTCACTATAATAATGAGTAAAATTTATTACAGGTCACTTAAAAGATATGAATTGGTGTGATTGGAACTTGCGGATAGTTCTGGATAAGCTTCACTGGAGGACTTGATCACATAGATGCATGATTGATTTTTCAGGAGCATTGACAGGCATTTAAAGGAACCGCTACTCTTGGGAAGCATAGATAGCTGGTCCTACATGTATCTGCTTAGTGGCTTACAGCCCTCTCTATGAAATAATTCTTTGGATACCTCAGCAACACAATTCTAAGAGAAATGGAAGCTTTTGCACGTATTCTTACAGCCCAGGGACACTCAGGAGCTTTGGGGCTCAAATAAAGAAATATTAATCTCTTGTCAAGCAAAGTGCTTTTCATCAAAATCCTGGGAAGACTCACATACCTCTGAGCTCTGACAATGGAAAGAACAAATGACCTCAGTTTTAAAGGAAAACATACCCTTTTCATTTTTGGCTTCTAAGTCTGGTCATTCTATATTGAGTCAAGAAAAGACTTTCTAAGATGAAATGATGCTCACAAGGGAGTTATCCCTCTGGGCAAATTCTGATAAAAAATATTACCATCCTCTCACATTCCTGCAAGTCTGATGCCAGGAAGCAGAACTGCCTTGTGTTCTGTGCTATTTCTCAGGGGGGTTGAATGCCTGTGGACAATGAGGTGGATTGAAAGTGGTCTTTGGGTTCTCTGAGATCATTTCTTTACTAGCATACCACACCAGTTGTGGGAATCCTCACCCGTTTCTTGGCTGTGGGATATTTGTTGGCTTTAGTGACTTGATGATGTACTGTTGGAGACCTAAGCTCAAACTGTTTTACTGCAGTTGATGCAGAAGCTATATTTCTGTGGGTGTTGGTAGACTCAGAAGTTAAGGGATGGGGGAAGGTGAGTGGGCAACATGAGCAAGATTTGGTGTGAGTCTATGAACAGGGGATGGATAGGCATGGGGTCCTAGAAAGGTAGCACCAAGTAGAAAACATAGCTCTTATCTTAAAGGGAATAGGAGAGAGCTCACTCTTAAGCCAAATAGGGTTGCCCCTGGTGGTGGCTGTTGCTCTGACTGAGTTCTCAAGCAGCATAGGTATCTAATGAAGTGATAGTTTGAATAAGATTGTCCCCTCCAAGCATATATTTAAATACTTGGTCCCCAGTTTTTGAAACTGAAAAGGATTAGGAGATGGAGATGTGGCCTTATTTCAGGGGGATCATGTGAGCAGACATGGAGATTTCAAAAGACTTGTATCATGCCCAGTGTCCCTCTCTGCCTCCAACTTTTGGATCAAAATATAAGATCTCAGATGTTCCTGGTCCAGTGCCTTTGCTCTGCCATCATGGAATCTAATTCTCTGAAACTGTAAGCCCCAAATTAAATGCTTTATTTTAGAAGTTGCCTTGGTCATGGTGTTTTTGTTTTTGGTTTTGGTTTTGGTTTTTGGTTTTTCAAGACAGGGTTTCTCTGTGTAGCTTTGCGCCTTTCCTGGAACTCACTTTGTAGACCAGGCTGGCCTCGAACTCACAGAGATCCACCTGGCTCTGCCTCCTGAGTGCTGGGATTAAAGGCGTGTGCCACCACCTCCCGGCAATCATGGTGTTTTATCACAGCAATAGAAAAGGAACTAAGACAAATGATGAAAGACAGGAAATGTGGAAAACCTAAGGAATTGGCTTTCAAGTAGACCTACACTTGAGACAATGAATTCACTAATCCATTAGTTGAATGAATTGGTTAGTTAATCCACTCCAGAGCCTCGATCACTTTTTAAGTGTGTCACCTGGTCCTACATTTACTATCTCATGATAGTGATTCATTTTTGGGATACGTTTTTGTGGGGACAGACTCTGTTAAATCCAGACCAGAGAGGGAGAGAGATGTAGTATGATTCAGATAGGTGATGCTGAAGACTGAGGTCAACTGAACTTTCTAAGAACCAGATAGAAATGGCGTCCAGGGGTTGGGGATTTAGCTCAGTGGTAGAGCACTTGCCTAGCAAGCGCAAGGCCCTGGATTCGGTCCTCAGCTCTGGAGAAAAAAAAAAAAAAAGAAATGGCGTCCAGAGCATGGGGAACAAATGGTCACCCTTAGGTGAGGAGGGAAGGAGAGGCACAGATTCCAGGCTTCTCAGAATCTTGTAATTCTGTCCTGTCTTGATTTGACACCAAAGCTGTCAGCTTGGGTAGGGGTCATGAGAAGATTTCAATTTTGAGGAAATGGTGGGAGAGAATGGAAGAACAAGCTGACCAGGGAAATTTGGTGAGATCGATGTGAGGAACCCCGCTGAGTTAGATGATATTGATCTGATGACATTTCTATGTATCTACTCTTGAGATTTTTCTCTGCAGCAGATTCTCACATACATTCATTTAGACATTGATCAGCTCCAATCATACTTTTTGTATATGAGGTACAGCTATTGGAAACAAAGATATAGCAACCTGAGGAGATTAGACAATACTGAAAAAAGATAAAAAAATACATAATATGTTAGATATTATCTGGTATTGAAAAAACAAAATCAAAGTGTAGGGAAACTAGAATGGGAAGAGAGGTTTTATTTCATACTGAGTAACAGGTTACATAGGTGACATTTGAGCAAAGATCTGAAGAGAATGAGGATGGCAGCTATGCATTTACCTGAGGCAAAAGTGTTCTGGGAACAGTGATAGATGTGGACTGCTGACAAGAAAGAAAGAAGAGGCCTGTGTGTTGTAATACTGATGTGTGGCTAAAGTTTTCCTGCCTGGCCCACGGTCAGGATAAATCTCTTTCACCTGCCAGTCCCACAGCCGCTCAGACCCAACCAAGTAAACACAGAGACTTACATTGCTTACAAACTGTATGGCCGTGGCAGGCTTCTTGCTAACTGTCCTTATAGCTTAAATTAATCTATTTCCATAAATCTATACCTTGCCACATGGCTCGTGGCTTACCGGCATCTTTACAAGCTGCTTGTCCTGGTGGTGGCTGGCAGGCAGTGACTCCTTCTGCCTTCCTGTTCTTTTCTTATTCTCTCTGTTAGTCCCGCCTATACTTCCTGCCTAGCCACTGGCCAATCAGTGTTTTATTAGCAACACATTTGCCATACAGAACATCCCACAGCACTGATGCCAAGTCATAGAGAGGAGGAAGGAGAGTTTAATGGGCCGTCTTGGTGCCTAGATGGAGGTAGTAAATGATTGATAATGAAGGTCACTCTTCTTTGGGTTTCTGTTGCGGGTACTGGAAGAAGAATAAACAATGAAGGCATTTGGAAGAAGGTGCTAGAGATGGGGATCAAGTCTGATCAGGGAATGAGTTGAAAACAGAAAGAATTAATTGAAGTTTGGGGGCCATCTCTCATGGCCTCAAGGGACAATTGCCTTGGTTGTATTTGAGAAGGCCACCTGTGTGTGGTTAGTGGTGTTGGGACAATGAACAGTAGACTTTTAGTGAGTATTGGCTACTTGTCAGTACTCGGCCAGGTTGAGGTATTAGCTGTCATGGACAGATAATGGTCCTGTGAATGAGAGCGGTGGCACCCCACATAGGGGCTATAGGAGCTGCTATCTACTGTGACAGAAATAAAAGCCTACAGTCCACTCTGAAGCCCCCATTCTCCTGTTTTACTTTACACTAGTGCCTTTGTATTGAACCTTTGTTTGCAATGCCTGTAGGTCTGGTGTCTCTCTTTCACTAATAACAGCATTCACATAATCTATAAAACCTTTGTGTGTGTGTGTGTGTGTGTGTGTGTGTGTGTGTGTGTGTGGCACGTGCGCGCGCGCACGTTAATATGTGTGGAGACACTGCACAATGTTCTGTGGTAGAAAGAAACAAAAGTCACCGCCTAGCAATGTGGTAATACCTGACGACCTACAGTTGACTTTGCATTGCCATTCAGGACCCTTGGGCCTTTTCTACTCCATGCCTGCTCTAACCTGCTTGTTAGATATGTAGATTCATGGACCAGCTCTCTGATCTACTGCATCAGATTAGGACCACAATTAATTAGATCATCATGTGGTGTGTGTATACTTTAAACCTGACAATTCCTGCTCTTGAGAACCTCAGAGAAAATGGTTTTCCCTCCTGGTTAAGATAATTTCTCTGCCGGGCGTTGGTGGCGCACGCCTTTAATCCCAGCACTCGGGAGGCAGAGCCAGGCGGATCTCTGTGAGTTCGAGGCCAGCCTGGGCTACCAAGTGAGCTCCAGGAGAGGCGCAAAGCTACACAGAGAAACCCTGTCTCGAAAAACCAAAAAAAAAAAAAAAAAAAAAGATAATTTCTCTGAGATCCTTCTTGCTACAAGCAGTTCTAACAGGCCTTTGCTACTTTCTTTGACCAAAGTAGAAACATTTGTATAATTACTTTGCTCCAAATTGGAGCATGTATCATCTAATCGCTGCTGTAATGGGAAATCATTGCCTTTTCATCTTATCTGTCCTTTCAAGATCTAGATCTCTTGTCTTTCTAGATAAGAGGACTCTGGCCTTGAAACTTGCATTATTCCAGCTACATCAGATGCCTCCTTTTAGCATCCCTTGAATTCAGTGGAGCTAAGTAGCTCATACTATGTGATTAACTATCCCAGAGGCTTTGTACAAGATTTTCTAGCATCTCCCTGATATCCAGTTCAGTCAGAGTACAACCATTCATTCCTGGACTTGTGCATAGGCTTCATGAGAGTTGTTTTGTGGATAATGAAGGACTGTGTTTCTGCCCCAGCACTGCAGTTTCACTTGTTAGGCAAAGCACAGAGCCACCCTTGTTCATTGGTCAGGCTATAGAAGTAATTGGACCAAGTGTCGTGGCATAGATTGATAACAATGAGGTTCCCTGAGCTTGGAGTGTGCACACGGTGCGTTGTATATATTATTTTTAATCTTCATAATTCCTGCAATATACTGTTATCCATCCCATTTTTCAAAGAGGTTTAGAGAGACATTAAGGGTCTGCTCACCACCATAAAATTAACAAGCAAAACTATCCTCTAAGTCCAGGTAAATCTGACTCCAGGGAAACACTGTTAACCTCTACACTAGAACCACCTGTCAGAATGGAGACCCTCAGACCATTAATTTCAAGGAATTATGACTGCTGGTGACAGCTCACCTGCCTGCCTAGTGAAGAAACTTGGAGGGGAACACTCTGATGCAGGAGGGAAGTAAAGTGTTTGGGATATTATCAGGCTAGAACTATATGGGGGGGGCAATATAACAGTTACACTAGAGTACACAGTCTTGTATGATGGAATGAAAGGACGTTGAGCATTGAGGAGCATAGCCTGAAGAGCATAATAGCAAGTTCTTGCTGGGTGTGGTTGAGTCTAAGGACAAGAAATGGCCAAGTGGCCAGGCAGGCCTTGAAAAATAGGTAAGTGTGAGTACATTTGAGGAAGTGGGATAGGAGAAAAGAGAGAGGAATGTGTTTGCCTGAGTGGGAAAAAATGTTTCACATGGCTTACTTCTTCAATTTCTCCAAATATGTACTTATTTCTATAGGGACAGTTAAAGGGAAACATTCCAGAATTTAGAGGTGAAGACATAGAGCAGTAGGTTGAATGCCTTTTATCTGAAATGCTTAGGAATGAAAGTCTTGGGCATTTGGTCATGTTCAAAAATATTTTCCCATATATATTAGAATGTCTTGGAGATGAAATTCACATATAAATCCAAAATTCACTTATGTTTCATGTATAGTTTATCATACACATAGCCTCGAAGAAATTTTACACAATATAGTCAATGACTTTTATATGAAATAAAGTTTGTATATACTGAATCATTGGACTTCGGGGGTTATATCAGCACACAGAAATTTCAGATTTTGAGCACTTTGTGTACTCAACAAATACATGAAATAAAATTTGTAAAATATTTAACATAAAGCATATCCAGAAATGTGGAAGAAGAGCTGAGAGAGGGCAGTTATACTGCCCACACTGCCACTGCTGACTCTGCTTTTCCCAGACCCGGAGACCATCAGCTGCTTGTTCTTGTAGAGGAACCTGGATAGACGTGTGTTTGTCTGACTCATGTGCAAGCAGCTTCCATCACATTGGACCAACTTGCTTCTGTTGTACTGGAGCCTATTGTCCATTGATTCAGTTCAGTGGTTAGTATGTCAGGTTAGGATGAAATGATGGTTCATGAGTGGGAAGTGTGCATTGACCTGTCACAACAAGTAAGGGCTAGGTGCTGAGATGGCTCATGTCTGAATAAACAGAATGATTGATTCTTATTATGATTGATACTAGAGATTATCCAGCCAATTAATACTCAGAGCCTGGGGAATAGCAATAGGTTAAATTAGTATGGCAACAATACTACACATTTGTATTTAACAGCTAAACAACAATTGTTAGTCTTGAATTAGGTATTTTGATACACAATAAATGATATTTGCTTTTCTCAGTAACTGTTCTAGACTTTAAAAAAAAGAACAAATGGGTAGGGACAATTATTTTTCATTAATTTTGTCTGATTATATAATTTCAAATAACTATATAAAAATTCCTGAGATATTTTTGGCATTCTGGAAAACACAGAATAGCAACTGATAGTTGAAGTGAGATATTTTGTTTCTCATTGTTTCAAAGTTAGTTAGATGGACTTACCAAGCAAATATTCTGAGACTATAGGAAGCAAGTTTTTACATAATAGCCTGCATATACATTACAAAACTAAAGAAACAATTTTTGAAAAGAAAAAATTCATGTAGAATTTTCTGTAAAATATAGGAAAGGGCAAAAAAAGGAAGAAGAAAATCAAAACAGTGCATCTGCATTTGTCTATTCAGCTGTCCATTCATTCAGGTACTTCCCCATCCCTCACAGGGTGGTGTTCTTCATTTCCACTGGCATCTGTTACAGCTGGAGACTCCGGAGCTGTAATGGCACATCAGAGCAGGTTTCTGGGTCTCTCTTGCAGATAGAACAAGCTAAAATTTCCAACACTTTGGATATAGATTGGAGATAAAGTATCCATCCTTTCCCTAGTTGGACTACTTCATAACTCTCTGTAAATATGTGCATTTTCACAACAGCCACATCCTTCAATCTGATTTCTCATACCAGAAAAGTGTGATACACATGTGTTTGGAGGTACCAGAATATAGATAATAATAATTGTTATTATATTTTACTATTCCTTATTTTTTTGTGCATGTGTATATAAGTGTGTATGATGTGTGGGTGCTACACACATACCTCATGTGTATGTAGAGGTAAGAAGACAACTCTTTGGGGTTGCTTTCTGCCTTCCACATTTATGTGGGCCTTGAAGATTGAACTCAGTTTGTTATCTTGTGTTGTGAAGACTTTTTTCCTGCTATGCCCATTTGCTGGCATGGTAGTAGTATATCTGAGGTAGTGCAATGTAGAGATCCTCTAGGACACTTTCAAAGCTTTGATGAGTGTGTTATCCTAAAGCTTGGCCAACAGTCAATCAATAATTATTTGAATAGTTTAGATCATAGGTCCTTAAGACAAATGGATTCAACCTTCTTCCCTTACTGTGCGCAAATATGATATATCCCAACACATTGCTTTAATTTGCTTAATTAACAAAGCATTTTAAAATGGTCTTTATAAGAAGGAAAGAAAAACTTCTCAATAATTTTAACTTAAATTAAACAACTTCAGTTCTAAAAATAATTCTCCCTAAAGACTCTGGAACTTGCCATGTGCATTATGACTTCAAATGCACAACTGGCTCATTCAAGGAAGGAAAGAAAGGAAGCATTGTTAAGTACTAGCATTGAGGAACAGAAAACTACTTACAGTTTAGTATGAATAAGTGTCTGGTACCCCTGCTAAGGACACAGCTAGAATCCATGGCCTTGACCGCAGATAATATATTCAAGCATCTCTAAAAAGAGCTGTTTTTATGTTTTGAACTTCTATTGTGAACATGTTGTGTTTGATGATCTTTCAGTTTAAATGTCCATGTCAACTCTCAAAAGTTCTGCTAGAAGAAATCTCAGCTACTTCGAAGACTGAGGCAGGAGGATTCCAAGTTCAAGCCCTGTCAGCAACAGGCTGAGTTCAAGGTCAACTTGAAGAATTTAGTATCACCCTCTTTCAAAATAAAGCAAGGGCTGGGAATGCGGCTCAGTGGGAGAACACTTACCAAGCATGCACTAATTCCTGGATTCAAAATCCAGTGCTGTAAAACAAATGAATGCAATATAAATTCAAAATAAAATTGGGGGTAGGGTGGGGGAGTAGGGAGCTAAACAGGAACATTTCTTAGATTGTCCCTAGTCCTCTCAATCCCTGCAAAGAGGTTCTAAAATTTGCCCCAAGGTAAACATGTCAGCCACCGATGATCATCCCATCAGTGGCTGTAGCCTGAACATCTGATTCAGACACTTAGCTCAACTTAAGAGGAGTCTACAGGATGGCAGGGTTTATTACATCTATTAGGGGATTGCTGAATGATTAGAGATAAAAAGTGTAATATATCTGAAGTCAATAATCTGGATAACTAGCAATCTAGGCCTGAAAATGGGGCTAGTGCATGTCACACTATTGTAGGAAAAGACCTAGAATGAAAGAATAATTTGGTTAATAAAAAAATTATGATACACGGTAGACGCACATGCTGTGGGGTTATTTGTATTAAGAAGGGTCTATAGCATCCTTCAAGGGTGTCTGTTTGCCTGTCCAACGTAAAGGCTAACACAGGAAGAGTGGGCTCATTACCTCTCTAAAGCCCCAGTGTTACATCGATGCTTACAGGGGACCCAAAGCAGAAAGGCAACTAGTTCTGAATCAAATGTCTTCTTATGGATGCTCAATAGAAAGGATGCTTTTTAATAAATCATTTCTGGGTTGCCCCATCCATGCTGTTTCTCCCAGGCTCAGGGAGGAAGGAGATGAGAAAAATCTCTGAAAGTCAACTCAGGAAAATACCCAGAGCTTTGTGCCCTTCCAGCATGAGGATATAGTTTAAAATGAGGTGTTTCTTAGGTGGTCTAGAAATACTTTAAATAAAAACAGTTGCAAAACACTTAGTTTTCTGTTTGTTTGTTTGTTTGTTTTTTTGAGACAGGGTTTCTCTGTGTAGTTTTGGGGCCTATCCTGGATCTCGCTCTGTAGACCAGGCTGGCCTCGAACTCATAGAGATCCATCTGGCTCTGCCTCCCAAGGGCTGGGATTAAAGGCGTGCACCACCACCGCCTGGTTAAAACACTTAGTTTTAAAGTCTGATATCTAAAAACTAATGCTGAGTTCCACCAAAGCAATGCACATATTTCTCACCAAAAGTCACCTTCAATCACTATTTTGTCTTATGAAACAAGACTTAAATTCAGCTTCCTCCTTGTTCAGCAAACATTCTTGAGAGCCCTGTGTGCAGTCACTGTTCAGGGAGAGGTGACAGGAAACTTTCTAGTTGGGATGCAGGGTTAAGAGAAATGGTTCTTTAGTTTTTGCTTCTTTTTTATTTTTCTGTAAATAGAGAAAATTTGACTTTAGTTGTGAACAAGCTAAGCAAGTAGATAAGGTGAATCGGTAAGAAAGAGGAACTCATTGGAGAAGCCAGTACCTGAAGAGTGGAGACAAGAAAACAGACAGCTCATCCCCCATGATGCCTTTGGATAAGAAACAAGAAGGTTCTCTGTTCAGAACCTTTAAATGCGGCGATAATCTGTGCACAAGGATGGGGCCAGGAGGTTGGAGAGCAGGGTAGGAATGCAGCTCACTAGCAGTAGGAGCCTAGATTGCACAAGGCTTGTCTCTATCTCTAGCCCCACTAAATACACAGTAAAGAAAGAATGTGCATGCTGTAGAGAGTGGAAGTGTAAATGGGGGAAGGAAAGTTGGTTTTCTGTTTGTTTGTTTGCTTGTTTTGTTTTGACTTTTGAGCACTGGGGAGTGAAGCCAGGGCCTTGTGTTTTCCAGGTAAGTGTACTCTCTGTTACTGAGCTATGTTCTGAAAATGTAACCAGAAACTGTGCAAATGTTTTGTGTTTGGGAGCAGAATTCTGGAACCTAAAATCCAACCCACACCTTTAATCCCAGCACTCGGGAGGCAGAGGCAGGTGGATCTCTGAGAGTTTGAGGCCAGCCTGGGCTACAGAGTGAGTTCCAGGAAAGGTGCAAAGCTACACAGAGAACCCTGTCTCAAAAAAAAAAAGAAAAGAAAAGAAAAGAAAAGAAAAAAGAAAGGGGGGATATAAGAAGTATACATCAAATACTTTTCATCTTTAATTTTTTAGATTTATATTTTATTATTGTATGTGGATGAGTGTTTTGCCTGCATGTATGCATGTACACCATGTGCATACCTGATGCCCTAGAATGTAAGAAGAGGATTTGGATCCCCTAGGACTGGAGTTTCTGACAGTTTTGAGGTTCCATGTGTGTGCTGGGAATTGAACCTGAGTCTTCTGCAAGAGCAGTATGTGCTCTTAACCACCAATCCAACCCTCCAACCCAACTTTTAAAGTTTTAACTGATATGTTAAAGAGTTAATGTAATTTTTAGACACATGTATTATGTTTTTAAGTCAAGTCAAATATATGTTTCCTCAACCATTCATCCTTTCTATATACAGACAATTTCTAGCATCTTCTAACCTTTTGAGATGTCTAGTTCATTACTGTCACCCTTCTGGGTGACAGGAGTGAGAAGGAAGGAAGGTCTCACAGTAACTTAGTAGCCCTTTGTTAAAATTCCTCACCTCTCCCTGCTTCCCTACCCCCAGCCTTGTAAGCACCACTTCTCTTTCAAGTCCTCTGAGATAACTCTTTCAGATGACACCTATGAGTGGAATTCTGTAGTATCAGTCTTATCATGCCTGGTTCATTTCATGTAATGTTTCATGTCTGCTGTGATGGAAGGAATCCATTCTTTCTGTGACCGAACTGCATTCACCTGTCACAGAATAGATTGTTTACGTTTCTTGACTACTGTGAAGAGTGCTGCCATGAACACGGTGTTCATGGCACACTGACTTCATTACCTGTGGATATACAACTAGCAGAGCTTTGCTGGATTGTAAGGCACCTTTACCTGCTGACTTGCCAGCCCCCAATTTTAGTTTCTGAGGAACCCCATATTGTTTAACATGTAGGGGGCCTTGAGTTTGATTCCTAAAACTGCTAATATCTACTATCTAAGTGTTTTTGAGCCCTAACTGAAACAAATTCAACTTAAATTATTTGGAGACTATGCTTGACACCAATGCTGTACTTTAAAGATCGTTTAAAAGTTCTAATGCTAAAAAGAGAATTGTCTTTTCATATGATGATCTTTCACAGTATTCTGATCACTAAAACATCTAGCCACTTACTTGCAAGATGGGAACAATTGTAGTTGCTGCCTGAAGAGGTTTTCTGGGTATTTCAGTGTGTCTGATATACAGAACTCAACAACAGTAAGTTCTTATTGTTGTCTTTTGTATCACTATAAAGATAAAATCTGCTCATTTAATTAAATATGTACACCCTTAACCACATACCCTTCATTTACAAATCATGTCTTATTGAAGTTAATGTATTTACAAATCACTGATTTTTTCACTTTAATTAGCTAACAATTGATTTAAAGATAACAAAGTTGAAGTTTTATTTATTTATGTATTTATGAATCTATTAATTAATTAATATATTTATTTATTTATTAAGTTAGAAAACAATGTACTAAGACCTTCAGGACTGTACCCTATGTTAGCGTCCTGTGGGTGGGTCAGGAACTCCAGGGGTTTTTCAGGCTGTTTTTGTTGTGTATATTAAACACATGCATTTGGCACAAATGGCATGAATCAGTGAGCCTTGCCACAAGGATCCAGAGGTGATTGGTCAATTGCTACCTCCAGCTCTGTGAAGCACTCCTCCACTATGCTCCAGGTGGGCTCAACTGGCATAGCCAAGGATGCTTCCCCCTGGGATATGGCCTGTTTTTACAAGACTGTTCTCCATCAACTAGAATGGCATGCGATCACAAGGCTGCCAGATCAGGCCTTTCAGGTGAACTACAGCTGTTCATTTGTCTATTTTCATTGTGTGCTGTGGAAATGTTTTTAATACAGCTTATTGAAATATAATCTTTTGCTACCTGGGGAGCCTGTCCCCAGCAGTGCAGGGCTCAAAGGAAATTCACAGAGTCGGCATGTACTAGACTTTTCTATCTGAAGGGGTCAGGGAAAAAGACACTCACTCTCTCTAGATGGTTTCCTTCTTCATTCTTCTGTGTTCTTCTGTAGTCTTTCTGCTGTATACTTTTTTTCTAGTGCTTATATTCCCCAACAAAGCTTTTCAGGCAATATAAGAATTATAATGTGTGTACCTCCCCATGGAAGGCCTTGCCTTCTTGTAGGGGGAAGTGGAGGGTAGATTGGGAGGGGGAAGCTGGGGGGAGGGGGAGGGAAGAGGAGGATCTCTGGTGTGTAAAATGAATGAAAATTTTTTTCTTAATTAAAAAAACTATTAAAAAAAGAATTACAATGTGATTACATTCTGTTTTTCAAGTGAATGATTACAGTAAATACAAAACAAACTGTAAAAAAACAAAAGCATGCTTTCCATATCCCTTACATGATTAAACATTTTATGTATTACAGGTGAAAAACAAACTATCCCAAGAACCCACATACATTGATACCCAAGCATCTTGTTATAGATTAACTGTGTGGGCAAGAAAGATATTCTTCTCAGTCAGGTCTTTTGCTGGCAGGCTGCATTTTGCAGCTACAAAGAAAGAACCAATTACTTTATTACTTATCTTGAAAGGTAATCTTATAAGGAATCTTAAAGGAGTCATAAACCTGAGCTTTTATATGAAAAGGAACCAGTAAGCTCTACTTTAAATCTTTAGAGTATGTACCCACTCATCAATAGATTTTATATCAGGAGATTGAAGGCAAAAATGGGAACAAGGACTTAATCAACACCTTTGGTCATCAACCAACCCTAGCAAGATAGGTGTGTCAGCTAATGATAATTGGGCTGCTTTGTTCTTGTTCCCTGACCTTAAGAATTTCCTCATTCAACTATGTGCCTTTCTGAAACTTTGGATAGTCTTCTTGGGTTTTTCACCTCAAAGCTATTTAACAAAAACATCTTAGTCTAACTTTAAGTTATTGTCAAAGCTTTGTTTCAGCTCTGATGCACTCTAAAACCTGTGAACACATCTCCCAAAATTAAGGTTAAAAGAATTAAGATATCTGGGCTACTGGAACTCAGTTGTCTTAATCATTAACCTAAGCCACAGTCTATATGGCTCCTCAATAGAAACCCATGTGTTCTAGCTGTGTGACTTTTCCTCCCTATATATATTTTTATTCATCAAAACTTTGTATAAACTGATATTATTATTATCAATCAGACAGTACAGGTTAGGAAGGAACCATCTTCCTAATAATCCACAGATAAAAAATGCCCAGAAGAACACTCCATTACAGGCAGTGAGAATCTCACCATTCACACCATGCCAGATACCAGAGAAAGATGGCAGCAGCAAACATGTAAAGGCACAGCAGCAGCAAAAGACATTCTGGGATCTGTGGTCTCAGCGCCTTCCCTATCTGAGATTCACCCATCAGGGAGTTTCCTCCTGTGCGCTGACACCTTGAACTTCAAGCTCCTCTGACAAGGCCACCAGCAATAATTTATATACTTTACAGTTCACCCACTTTAAATGTATAATTTTTGTTTTTCAGTAAATTTGTAGACTGTAAAGCATGACCACTTGTGTTTGTACCCTCAGTTAAAAAAAAATCATGTGCAATCAGTCTGGATTCCTTTCCTGCCCACACCCTTCTGGCACAAAGCGACCACTAATGCACTATCTCCCAAGTTTTGTGGCAAATGTGTTATTTTTAACTTGTGGTAGGACACCCCTGGCCAACAGCAGCCTAGCTGTTAGATATGCTCACCTCTGGGAACCCCAACTCTTTCCATCTCCCATGCACATTCTTCCCCTTTCACTCTGTTCCCTCCTCCTCTCCACCAGCCCTGTCGTGGCTTTGTTCTCGGTGTTCCTGCCACACTGGGGATGCCCATTTTCTCTTCTGCACTCTGGTCCGTATTCTCAACATCCACTGGAACTTCAAGTCATCTCTACTTTAACAGCTGTTGGATCGCACAAATCAAGAACCCCAAAACCTATGTAGTTCAAGGAGGAGGAGTGTGGGGAGGCCTAGGGAACCTGACTATGGGCATTGAGCAAACTGTCCCCTGCTGATCCTGCTGAACCTGCCGGGCCTATCTCATCTGCTTTTTGTGGTCCTTCTTCTCCCTCACTCTCTCTTTCATTTCTACCCCCATCCATAGCACACCTCTTTTCAGGTTTCCTTCCCCTAGTCTATCAGCAGTGGTTCCCAGTACAGCCTGTAAGACATTCAAATCTCAGATTCTCAGGGACAGGCTCAAAATAAAGAAAACAGATTGGAGCGAATTTGGCTCTGGATCTGTGAATTCTAATAGACAGAGCTGGAGTGGTCTGGGTACTCCCTACACTTGCAGAGGCTGCCTCTCCCACTGGTGATTTCCTGGTTGGAGCAGCCTTAAGCTTCCATCCCAAAGGGTGACAAGATCACCCTAGGTTGACCTGAGGTGAGGGCTTGACTCACATTCCCTTGCTGTCTTTTTGGCCTTACAGAGTTACAGGACTTTTCCAGCTACTGAGAAGTAAAGTTTTTCTCCTCTTCACCCTCCTGCCTCAGGAGCCTCAGAGCACTGAACCCCAGAATTCTTAGCACTGCATCTTTTATGTTGCTCTACTATTGGGCAGTGGGGTTCTTAGACTCTTCTTTCTCTCCCTCCTTTTCTCACAGGTACAGAAAGTCTCCATTCTCCTGGAAACTGCAGAGGGAAGAGCATAATGCTCTCTCTACTTAGGCATCCCACTGACCACATTTCTTCTTCCCTCCTTGCCCTTGTTAACGGCCATCTCCCTTCCCTCAACCCTCTCCTGGGTTCCATATGGCATCCTAGAGGTTTTCAGTGGCCTAGTTTCTCCCTCCTGGGCTCTCCCTAAGGGAAAGCTTCAGGTCTGTTGTGCAACATAAAAGCCAAAAATTGCCTCAAAGTGTCTTCATTTTCTTTTGATTTCTGTATTTTGAAATTTTGATGTTTTAATGTTCATTTCTAAGGCACATCCTTCTCACTCCAGGACTGAATTATTGCAGTAAACTGATGGTATTTTCCTAAACTCTATCTTCTGTCATCACTGATGTATCTCAGTAGTTTATTACTCATTTTGCATCTCTTCTGCTCAATTTTCTTCAATAGGCATTGTACAACAAATACCGAGGGACAGGTAATAAAAATAAAAATGGCTTTTGCATATTCATAAATTAGCAAAATTCTTTAAGTATATAAATAATGTTTTCTACTTCCCCAGAAAACTAGGGACTTCTTGGTCTACAATTCATCTTTCTAATTTTATAGTGTTCACAAGAAAATTTCACTTCCCTTTTAACATTACTGACAATGAGAAAGCCAACCATATGTGTTCTCCCAAAGATAATAGCAACCAAGGAGAGCACAATGAAAGAGAGCTGACTGAAGCTCTTTAGCCCCATTCTTCCAACACTTTTTCCATTTAGGCACACTGCTGTCGCTCTTGATTCCTTCATGGAACGAATCCTCTCATGCCTTTGTCCATCCTTGCTCATCTTAGAGGCTAACTCCCTCGTGTTTTGTGCCACCATTTATTCCTTTCCCTTCTCTCCTGCATGCTGAGCCAACATTATGTTTTACCCATGCAGCCAAGCATACTGTTGAGTGTTGAGCTTGAACACTCTTTGTCTGAACAAACTATACTTAACATAGGTATATTTAATATCACAGATAAATACACCTACCAGTCAAATTAAAGATGAAGGAATTTAATTGCCTGAACGTAACTGTTTGCTTTCATGCTTTAGGTCCATTTAGTAGCACTCTACCTCCCAGCAATATTTTTTGCCATTTGGGGCATTGTAGAGAGGGTTGGTTTGCCTAAATGATTTAAATGAACCAAACAATAGTGTCTACAGTACATCAAAACAATTGAAACATTTTAGCAAGTATTTGGTTAGTTATGGTACATATATAATTTAACTCAAGATGTTTTGTTTGCTACTTGAAAACCCAAAAGAGATTTAAATAGTATGGATCTTTAAAAATTAACTTTCTTATTTATATGTATGGTCATAAAAGTACCTTTTTCATATGAAGTCCTCATAGCTGCCTCTTTCTCTGGTATGATTATTGTGCGCAGGAAATGCAGAAAGAATGCATATTGTTAGCCAGTTCACTACAGAGTCTCATGAAGAAGTTTGAGTAATTTCATTATTGGAAACAGATGAATCTGTAAAGCCAAGACTTTTTGGAAAGAATGCTTTTGACTCATGTCAACATTATCTTTGATGATTTAACTCGTTACCTGACATGCCAAGCAAAGCTGCTGCTTTGGAAATGTGAACTATGAAATGACATTAACTTGAGCTGCCAGTGTGCATGAATGTGGTGTAAAATCACAGTGCGTCTATGAGACTTTTATGCTTTGTTGGTGACTTCACTAGGGGTATTCAAAGAGGTCCTGGTGCAGCATTCCTTACCCACTCTAGAGAAAGGTAAGAGTTTACAGGATCCCTACTAACCAGCACCCATTAGCTTAAGCAGAGAATACCAGAAGAGCCAATTCAAATGAAAGAGACTGTGTGGTAATAGTATGTAATAACTGCAACAATGCTCAAACAAGCTTCCAGTTTGACAGTCTCATTCAATTATGAAATTCCTCATTTGCAAGAATTGAACTTTCTATTGTAAAAGTTTGTGATGATGGATCTGTGCTGTTCGACCTATTTATTTGCACCACTGACATATGGCAAATGCAACAGCTGTGCAGAACTTTTTAAAAAATTAACTTTAATGTGAAAAGCCACATGCTGTGGCCACTGTACTGAACAACACAGTGCTGGAAAGAAGACTTCATCTGTGTCTTTAGAGGGGACTCAGAATACCTTTTGCTCTTCTGTTTGAATCAAAGACCAACAGTCTTCAAAGTCTCTATTTACTTCTCCATTTCAAGGTGAAGAGTCCCTAGGAAGAAATAGGGCATCGGAGCTCTGAATATGAGGCAGAGCTACTGTGAAGCAAGGGAGAGGGCAGTATGTCCTCTGTCTACTGTCACTGCCCACTCTTGGCTTCTTCTCTGCCAGAGCTTGTATTCGGGGCAGATGTGATTTAGAGAGAATGCACATAATATCCAACTCGAGGAAATGCTGTTTTTAAAAATAACTTAGGCATTTTATTAAGTCACAACAACACATTTCATAGATCACAACAGTGATGCTCATCATTACAGAGATACTGAGTCTCTAAATCCATGTGTGTTTGCATCTCTGTAGTAGTAAGATTCAGGCATACAAGAAAACCAAGGTTCATTAAGCTCTCCTCTAATTCTAAACAAAAATGGTTGAAGGATCATTTGGGGGAAAATTGCTATTCATGAAATAACAAAATAAAGTAAACAATCAAATGGTATAATAAATAAGCTTCAGTAAGGTTTGGAGAAAGACCTGGAGTCAGTGACTAGTTACTTCACTTCAAGAATGAGTTAGAGGGTGCAGGAGCCACTGAAGAAAGGGCAGTTTCTCCTATGCTAATGACCCATAGCTAATAACCTTTTCCAATAATCATCATCTTCTGATGAGGAGCATCCTATCCTATTTTGTGCTGAATACCGTGATTCAGATTTTAATTTACACAGCCTTCAGATTCTCCAAACTCTTCAACAAACCAAGTAACTCTTCATGGACTGGAGAGAATCTGTGGCTCTCTATGCTTCACAGAGTGAAAGCCCTGCCATGAGGGAGAGGGAGGGGCTCTCAGCAACTTCCCAGTTCCCATTGGTTAGAATGTGGGTTCCAATAGGACACACTGAGGTCTAGATTTGCAGAGAATATCTGTGAACAAAAAATAGGAGATAGCAAGCAGATAAGTTATCATAAAATAAGTAAAAAGCAAAATACTAACACTATGGCCCAGAAAAATTGTGTCCATAAAGAAAAACACAACCTCAACAATGACATAAGCCAATATAATCAAGGCCACTACAAGTATAAGACAAGATAGTTACACTGTGAGAAGTTGTAGGTTTCCCAATTCAGGAGGACAGTGCTCAGTATTTGAGTAGAAAGAGACAAGAGCTCGGCCTTCTCTCCATTTCTCATTTCCTCACCTGTCACAGAGGGCTGGGTTTCATTGGCAGCTCATGGCCTTATGCTACATGTTAACGTATGATAGCAAATGCTCAGATAGTTCCATAAATCCTACATCTCTCATACTTACTTACTTTTATTCATTCATTCATTCATTCATTTTTGAGACAAGATTTCACTTTGTAGTACAGAATGGATTTGAAGCAGTGATAGACATAGACAGGTTGGCTATGAACTCTGTCTTACAGGTGTTAGGATTACACATATGTGCTACTGTGCCTAGTTTTGATATGTAGATTGTCAGGGAAAACACTGCCACACAGGCAGATAGTGTCTATTCTTTTTTTTTTTCAGATAGTGTCTATTCTTAATAATTAACTCAGGTTAGGTTGACTAGAAGTTGATAAGTCTCCGTCCTCTATGGAAAAGGTATCATGCCCACAAGTGTGCCTTTCTCTTGCAAATCATCAAGTAAAATCTAGACACAAAGCATAAAATATTTTAAAATTCCAGCCTCTTGTGTATTCTCTATCAAAAACCATTAAATTCTATTCAATTAAATTATCTGCAAGATTATAATTTATCATTTATCTCTGAAATTAAGTTCATTTTCTCTTATTTCCCTTCACAATTATTGTTCACACCCAAACTCATGAAGAGGTCTTTGATCTTCCGTAGGGCCTAAAACTGTGTATCCACATCTCAAAGTTTATGTTAGTTTTATTTTCCAGAGCTTGACTGTCCACTATCTTGGCTCTTCCATGTAAAAATTATCTAACATGGAATGGGTTTCCCATTAATATTTTGCCTTTTGACTCTTAACCCATATGTCCTTGAGAATAAGGGTAGTAAGCTCACAGACCTCTTCGTGAGCTTGGGTGTGGCCATTAATTATGAAGGAAAATAAGAGAAAATAAATTTATTTCAGATATAAATTACAAATTATAATTATGCAGATAAATTAATTGAATAGAATTTAATGCTTTTTGTTAGACAGTATATGAGAGGCCAGAATTTAAAATTTGAAACATCTTAACAGGGTATGGATACAAATTAGCCAAATCCACATGACTCAATTAGGACACTCAAGAATTACTCCTCTGAAAATACACTATCCTTTTTTGTTTTCATTACTCATTTATAAACCTCTAAAGTCAATCCTATTTAAATTTTTTCTGAGAAATAGGTTCATAATGATTGTATTTTGGTAACAGGCAGGACAGCTTTGGGGAAGAGTCTAGACCATCCAATGTCTGTGATGAGTTTGTACTGTACTTGACTTGCCCAGGTATCTGATTGCCCACTGAGTCTCCTTAGTACCTCTGTCACTTCCCTCTGCCAACTTGTCCTTTTTTGCCCTATGACCTTCTTTTTTTTTCAGCTGCTAGTGGGAGACAAAAATACGGTATTGTCAGGAAGAGCTGCCAGGAAGAACCGCCTCAGGTAAAGAAAGAAACTTCTGAGAGCCAAAGGTGGATGCAGGAGCAGAGAGGTAGTCTGTGTGAAAGGCTTGGCACACAAGTGAGAGAGAAAAAGAAATGGAAGAAAAGGAATAGGTACATGGGGAGTGACTTGAGAAGAAGTTTAAATTTATATATTACATAATGCTCATCAGGGTAGCACAGCAATGCAAGTCTCATTTTTGATAGATGATAGACTGGTGGATTTTAAAATGGTCTCCAACTTGGAAGAGCATTTCAGAAGGTGCCACAAGCTCTGCTCTTTAGAGTATTTATAGCTAGGCTGAATGCACAGGCATGGGCAGTAAGACCTTAGCTCCTGTGTTAGAATCAGTTCTTTGTTGCCTGATGTAGCAGAAAATGCCCCAGAAGATCTAACTTATGAACACACTTCTTTTTTTCATTGGTTGGTCTTTGTTAATTTGCAATAATATTGATTAAGAATAATCTATATGCAATAAGTGCGCAAATAAGTAGAACATATTCATAACCCCATTTTCCTCCTTCTGTTTCCTCATTCTCCTTCCCCTGGTAACCACCAGTCTGTGCCTATACACAATCACTTACCTTTTCAAGTACTTATTGAAAACAGAGCTATTTGGCATATATTACTTTTGTTTATCTTTGTTTTTTCCAAATGTGGTGCTGGTGATTGAAACCCAGGGCCTCACCTATGCTAGGCTAGATGTCTCGCACTGTGTTAGTTACACCCCAGTCCTGACGTGTTCCTAAGTGTCAGACCTCTTTGACTCACATTGTTAGATTCCTGCATGGTATAATCTATAGTAGTGGTTGGCTTACTTTTTGTTTTTGTTTTTGTTTTTCGAAACAGGGTTTCTCTGTGTGGTTTTACGCCTTTCCTGGAACTCACTCTGTAGCCCAGGCTGACCTCGAACTCACGGAGATCCACCTAACTATGCCTCCTGAGTGCTGGGATTAAAGGCATGCGCCACCACTGCCCAGCCGGTTGGCTTACTTTTAGTAACCCATTCAGTTCATTTGGAATAATTTTACCATTTTTCCTGGTTCAGCATTTTAAATTTTGCTACAGTTCAAGTAATTGAGGAATCTTAATTGAGAAAATGCTTCCATCAGGCTACCTGTGAGCAAGTCTGTGAGGCATTTTCTTGATTGATGATTGATGTGGTGGGGCCAAACCCACTGCGAGTGGAACAACCCCTAGTCAGAAGGTCCTAAGTTGTATAAGAAGGCAGGATGATCAAGCCAAGAACGGCATGCCAGAAAGCAGCATTACTCCATGGCATCCGCTTTTCAGTTCTTGCCTTTAGATTCCTGCCTTGAGTTCCTGTCCTGAGGTATAAGAAAGATAAATTATTTTCTTCCAAAGTTGATTTTGATCATGGTGTTTTATCATAGAAATAAAACCCAAATTATTTTATGCTTTCATTTTACATAATGCTATAATGCAGTGCTTTTTAATTGCTGTATCTAATGCTACATTTTGGGATATGCCACAGCTTTTTAACCTAATTCCCTATCAATAGCAACTAGTTTAGTTTTCTAATTTTTCCTCATTTTAAACAAGTCTACAACAGTAATCTTTGGACATCTGAGTTACTCTAGTGCATATCTACAGTAAAGGCCAGTTTTTAGACTGTTAGCGTCTTGTCCTCTCCAAGGCTGTGGTTACAGTCTCCTTCATGGCAGGTAGGGCTGAGAGGGCTATGTAGCTCAGCATCCTCACCAGTGTGCAGTGTGGCCTGGTTTTCAACGTCATGCTTGTCTGTGAGCTGCAATCTAGCCTCTCGTCATTCTGTTTCTCTGTGTGTGTTTCTTTGACTGTTCTTTTGCCATAGTCATATATGTTTAGATTTCATTTTAGTGAACTGGTTACCTTTTGTCCACTTTTTCATAGGATGATATGTCTTTTACTGATGTGTGGGAGTCTTTATATAGTCTGGATATTAATTCGTTACTGGTTAGCTTTCTTAGTAACTTCTATTAACTCTGGCATCTTTTTTATGCAATAATTATTTCTTTCCAGGCATGGTTGTGCATGCCTGTGATCAGAGTACTTGTGAGGCTGTGGCAAGAAAATTGTTGCAAGTTCATGTCTAGCCTGAGCTACGGAGTGGGACTTTATGTAAAAAAAAAAAAAAGAAAGAAAAAACCAAGCCAAACAACAAAACAAAACCAATACACCCAATAAATCAATAAATAAACACAAAGATAATTAACAACTTTTCCTCTATATCATCTAAATGAGCAAATTTCTTAGCATCCTGGGTGCTGGATCTGAGGAAACAGGCCCATCCAAACTCACAATGGCTCCACTAATTCTTGGTTTAAAAAATCACACAAAACAAAGACATTTGACTTACTGTTTATTTTGGAAACGTTGTCCTCCAAAGGTGCACCATGGGATATTAAAAAAAAACCCAGTTTTCAGGCTGAAAGGTACACACACAAACACTATTGTCTACCTCTGTCCACAGTCCTGCACAATTCAAAGGAAAGGCTCAGCTTTTCATTGTAAAATGGGGATCAATATCATCTTAATTATGTATTGTGTAAGATTCTGTAAACACTGTTTCATGCATTACTTACTACAGCTGTCATTGGGCTTGATAACTGAGTTTTGAAACTAAGCTGAGAGCTGCTTTAAGCATCCAACTTGCTGAGTAATTATCACTGTGTCTCTTTGTCATTTCTTTCTCTTGTTGGGGTTCAGTTTGTTTTCAAATCTTTGCTTGTGAGGAAAGCGATGAATTTCTTGTAGGCTGATGCTAGTATGCTTTAGTAGATTACTGAACCTACTGAGGAAGGAAGTAGGAAGAGAAAGTTGTTAATTGAGGGTTAGATTTAGCTATTCTTGACTACATAGATAAATATAATTTGAGCATCCAGTGCTGGCAGAATGATCTTGGTGAAGCTAAACTTAGCAAGCCACTCATGATCCTTCTTAAGTATTTCATTTTCACCCAAGCTGAAATGCCCCAATTGGCATTGCGTGTGTCCTGACCATGCCACAGCGTTTGTGTTCCACCAGCATGTCATGTCTCCCTGCCTCTGAGATCCATGTGTAACATGCTCTCTGTCTACAATATTTTGTATTTTATGCATCTTTTCCCCTTTTTATGTTCTACACACTCCTTACTCCAGGGAAACTCAGTTCAGGTTTCACCAGGCAATTAAATGTTTGTTTGTTTTTTTCTTCTGGGGTTGTAGCTCCTACATAACAAAATTTCATATATAACATAGGCTCAAAAATAGTAATAATGAATAAAGTGATTTAAATTTTCATAAATTTAAATTTTTATAGGAAATATATTTTATACTTAAGAAATTAAATATTCCTCTGAAGCACCCTCCAAGTTATCATGGTCATTATCATAGTATCATAGTATTATAATGATCACAGTATCATCATCAAATTATTGTAGTATTATTTGTATTCCTTCCCTTCTCATCCCACCTCAGAACTCTCAGGAACAGATATTCCAGATAAGGTGTGGCTGATTGGAAATAAATCTCAGTATAGAAATTACTAAACTTATATTCAATATTTAAAGGAAGTTTAAGAATATTCATCAATTAATACTTTTTCTCAATGTAGCAACCATCTGTCAAAACACAGGTCATATACACCACTACCAGCTACAGATGGACAAAGCAATATGAGCAACATATTTATATTAAAGTGCGAGATAGTGGTGCTCTCTTACATGGAGAATTCTGGCCTCCATTTCTGACCTCCTGGATAAATTTCACAAGCCGCTGCCTGGCTTAATAATCATATGATTTAACACGAGACTGGAAAAAGAAAGAAGTAAGAGAAACTGTGGCTAGAGGAAGAGAACTGGTGATATGAGGTGGATTTCTACCCTCGGCTCCATCAGAAGCAAGAGGTGTGATGTCAGTCACACTTCAAGCTGTCTTCTCATTGTCTCAGCCATGACTGGACTATATGGTGATCAGTGAATATGACAATTCAGGCACCATGCTGAATGGACTTCTAACACAAGAGTTTTGCTACATGACAAAAATAAGACCATTGAAATTTGGAGTGTATGTAAAACATTTAAATATATTTTCATAAGCATAAACATATAAAATTAAGACATTTAGGAAAGTTTAATCCATTCTACTCATTATCATTCTTTTGTATCTTTTAAAAATTGAAATATAAAGATGGAGATTGAGAGTTATAGAAAGAATTAGATTCAAACCTTGAAATGGTTCTGAGCCCCACTATTCCCACCTAAATGTTCATTGTGAGCTTCTGTTCATATCATCAAACAGTTCTCTGGAACATGATTTAATCCCATTTAATGCTTCAATGAGCAAATTTGCCATGATTTATTTAACCATGCACCAAACGACTCTACTATTTTTTTACTGTCAAAATACAATGAAGCATTTTGTGAATAATTCTTTATGGATATCTTCATTTTTTAAAAACTAAATTCCCAGAAGTATAATTACTGGGTCAGAATATGAAGATTGCTAAGGCCTCATGAGAGAGGGACCAAACTGCCCATCTTATCTCACATGTATTCTAACAGCAGCAATATCTACTTAAACAAAAATAATTTCTGTTCTTATGACAAAAAAAAAAAGGAGTTTTTGAAATTCACATTAGCTGGAAAGCTTTTGTGAACAGGGAATACTAGGACAATAGAGTGCTTTTGCAAGAACTGTTAAGCAAGAACACAGCCTCAGCAGAGATAAATGGGGTTGGAGTTTCCTGGTAATATTATCTCTCCACAGAGTTTTAAGTCTGAAATCTGGTAAGATGTTCACTCAATACCACTTCTATTCCCTTTGAAGGAACAAAGTGGGTAGATTTTAAATGAAATATTCTAGTGAGGTAAAAACTAAAAAATACACCAGCTGTGAAAATTCTGTATTGTTTTTAAGGAATGCTTAAGTTATCTTTTAGACTCTTAATTCTTTTGTGTTTTGAGTTTTTTGTTTCTTTGGTTGGTTTGGTTTTTCAGGATGCTCAGTTATCTTTTAGACTCTTAATTCTTTTGTGTTTTGAGTTTTTTGTTTGGTTGGTTGGTTGGTTTGGTTTTTCAGGATGAGGCTTCTCTGTAACAGCCTTGGCTGTCCTGGAAGTCACTCTGTAGACCAGGCTGGCCTCGAACTCACAGAAATCTGCCTACATCTGCCTCCCAAGTGCTGGGATTAAAGGCGTGTGCCACTGCACCCAGTTCAAAATTCTTATTCTTATGAAAAATAAAGACTTGTTAATTGATTCTGTCCAACTTTCATATTAAATCTAATAATGGTATTTAACCAAGCAAAATAATGAAAATGATTACAAATACTGTGTGAACCAGAACCATCAAGATCATTTACTAAGAAGTGGAAAGGAGGCTGGAGGTATAGATCAGTAGCAGAGCTCTTTCCCAGAATGCATGAGGGCTTAGGTTCAGACCCGCATTAGAGAAAGGATTTTCTATAAGCCCATTCATCACCTAAGAAGAGACTATGTGACTGACACTGAGATCCAATTCCTGCCTGTCCTTAACTAGATTTGATCCTGGGCCTGTTACTTTAGTGTCACAAGCTTCAGTTGCTCTCACGTGAAATCAGATGTCTGTTATTTAGAACGTGAACTCAGAGCTTTGGGATCGAAATGGGAGAAGGAGAATAGAGGCTCCTGTTTAGGGCCATGTCTCTCAACCACTCATTTTCTGTCCCTTCTTCCCTGGGAGAGTCCAGGCTTCTGCTGAGTTGATCTTCCTTTGCTCACATGATTGGGAATGACCAAAACTCAAGGTACACATGAGGAGGAACCATGGCTGTCTTAATTGAAATTATAGTATCAAAGGAGTGGCCTTTCCAGTATCCACTTCCCATGATCCACCCCATATCCCCAAGTTCATCCAGGATGGTTTCTTTGTATTTTGCTAGCTTACAAGCAGTTCTTAGTCCAAGTGTGTTATAGGAAAGCTTTTGCTAGGGAAATCATCAAAGAACTGACACTTTCAGTGTTCTCACCGTACAGCATTTCTCCCAAGGGAAAAGGTAATGGCAAATGAGCTCCTTATTCCTCAAAACACCGGAACCTTAATGGGAGAAATATCCAAAGACCATTCAATAACCTGAGTATTTTCAAAGAGCATACACATCAGTACTTTGGTGTCCGAGGGAGAGAAGAGGAAAATTAGCATTTGTTCCTAAGAGGACTATCTTGTGCCAATATGTATGTGTATATTGTGGTGAAGATGAAAACCATGTGAATTTAATGAAATCTCTTCTTTGTCTAGACTTTACTGTACATGACACATCCTGAGTACATTCCACAAGTTTCAATACAAAACCTACACACCTGTACTAGTAGCACCTTCTCTTTCCCTAAAGATTTATTTTGATGCCAAATTTTAAATACCCATTAACTGCCCAGATCTGATACCCTTCTTAACACGGAGCCAAAGATCAAGTCCTTGGTGTAGATGGATCAAATATTTGCTTTGCTATTAATGGGCAGGTTCAGTGTTTTCTTAATTCTGTATAAATCTACTCAGAAAAAGGAAAGTCATGATTTTAATGCATGGAGATATTAAAATTACAGGCAAATCAAAGATACTGTGGAACTGAGAGATCATATTGGCTTAGTGTACACTTTTGATGAGAGTGTATTCCCAGGGAAGGTAAAGACATTGATAAACTCATTGTCCTTGATCTGCCAACACAGTTTCTATTGAATTTCTTTCAGCTTCAGGCACAGATTAAAGAATATATGGCCATTGATTGTGTTGAGGGCTCTCGATGACAAGGGGATTGAATTTCTCTCTACATGGACATAGGGGAAGTTAATAGCATTTTTTGCCCTAGCCTTAACATATACTTGGATTTGTAACTGAATTTTTAGATTCTGTTTCCAATTCAGTAATTACTTCAAGAGATGTGTTCATCATTATCCTTAAACATTTAATATTGTTGTTTTCAACATAACAATGCAAGTCATTGTTTTGAAATGTGTATATTTCAAGAAGGTCGTTTGAAGAAACCTTGTATCATTTTTATATTGTAATGTTTTCTGTGTATATCCATTATGTGTGTTACACAAATCCCAGCCAAATGCAATGTTCCCAAATACTGGTGAAATTTTTCTATTTATATTTTCTATTACTTAAGGTTTTAGAAATCAAAGATTCATGAGAAAAAATTTCCTCCAAGTGAATAAACCATTCGATAGGAAATTCCTAACACTCCCCAGTTCTCATGTCTTGGATTACAGGTCTCATATATTTATGGTGCTAGGCAAAGTCTCCCCTGGAGATGCTTTCAAGAAAAATATACTGGAGCCAAAGTCCTACTCATCAAGACACTGTTCTTTATAGAGATAAGAAACCCATTCCCACCTTTAGGTTATTAGCAGCAGCAAATAACCTAAACTCACTTAAAACACTTTAATCAGATGCAGTAATAATTAATTAAAATGCAGCTACACACTGGTCTGCACACATGCTTCCCACTCTCATGCTGCCAGAGAGTTTGAAGATAACTGTGGACTCCACAGTCATTCCTTGGAAAGGGAACAGCCCCAGAGAAATGAAATAACAGGTACTTGAAATGAACAGACAGGTAAGGCTCAATAGAAGTAGAATACCCTCACTGGGAGAAATAGACACAAGCTATTTAAATGTAAGAGATTTCTTAGAGGAAACATAATAGAGGGTTATATAAGAAAAAATTAAATTAAATGTATATCTTCAGTGGCGATATTGCTTACAATATAAATGTTAGATTCTATTGTAACAGCAATATCAATTAATGATGAAAATACACAAAGATAAGATGTTAATGGATCTGACCAAGTACATGCATCTCCTATATAATAGAATAAAAATTACTTAGCTAAGTTAAATTAAAACTTTTAGAGAAAGGAGGCATTTTTGATGATCATCTCAAAAAGTTTAGCATGAGTAACTGAACTCCCCAAGAAGAAACAGATAAAACCACAAGGTAGTCAAGAAATACCACATGAAATTGTGAAGGATGTAGAATTCTAAATTTTTTAATTGACCACCAAATATTTAGTTCAACTAACAATAAAAACCCACAACCTAATCATTGTTAAATACAAGAATAACAAGAATAATAATTAAACTTAAGTGTCAAAATGAAAGGTAGAGCATCTAAAAGGAGGAGCAGTCAATGTTTGTATCAGCATTAATTAATAGAAACCTTACAGTGGGGACCCTGAAATTCTGAGAGTTATATGATTTTCGATAAGAAATTCTTTGCTTAACCAAAAATATATCCTTCCAGCAAAAAAAGCAGACTGGATACTTTCAGGTACTCAAGATCTTAACCCACATGCAAGCTACCTCTCACCTTAGCTGAGAAACTTTAGGCAAATAAGGAATTTACCTGAGAATGAACAAGATCAGGAGACAGTTCTGAGCACAGGAGGGTGGCCTTTGGAAGCAAACTGCTTATTATCAGGTCTAAGAAGCATAAGTGTGGGAAAGCAGCATCCATGGAAAATATGGGATACAGAATTATTGTTTAGTGGTTTTTGGAAAAAATCTTGGAAGGTATTTGTTTCCATAGATTAAAAAACACACGTGGGTGACATTAACAATAGCTATGTAAGGAAACAACCCAGTTTTAAAATGAGAAAGTTTTGAGTTAAAATGAATGCACAATGACTCACTAGTGAGGGCACGCAACCATAGCACACTGATTCATAGATGTATATGCTACTTATGGAGTACATAAAACATAATACACATGCAGAGGCCAGGAGAGGGCTAGGGTCCAAATCTTTATCTTCTGTAGTAGATAATCAATAGAAGGGTTGTTTTCTAGTCGTGTATAAAATTCATAAGGCAACAAATAACAGCATTAAGAGTATGGAGAAAGTGCTTTAAGAAATAACTAAAAGGAGGTGAAAGTGAGATTGGTCATCCAAGCTAGAAAGTAATGAAACATGAGCTTGCTTTTGTCCCCATTATGTTTTCTGATACTATTTAATTTTTTAAAACTAATCTTTAAAAGTCCTCAAAGAAATGTAGAGAAAGGAAAATGATGTTTACCCAGAGTGTTCATGGGGCCAAAATCTTGTTATACCTCCCTAGGCCAGGGTGTGGATTTCAACCTTACAAAGGTCTATACCAACACGTTAAGTAAGTGTGCTGTGTAAGGCAGTCCCCAAGAAGGTTGTTCACAATGGAGACTACTCAAGCCTAGAATTCCAAATGTAGTCGCAGATTGTAAAACATACAGCAGATCTTCACAGACAAGCATCACATATTCTTCTAAGCAAACACACAGTAAATATGTATAATCTTTTTACTGTGATTTAAGGTTTATGCTGTTCTGGTGGGTAATTCACTGTTCTGTCATCTCAACTAAAGTGCTAACTATCTGGAGAGCTAACAGATGGAATTATCCCTTGGTCATCTAGACAAGCAACCCATTGGCTAATGGACTGCCCTTGGAATGGAGGTTTAAGGATTTCTGTTTACTTAATGGGAATTTTTAAATATCAGAGTATGTGTAAGGTGTATGTTTAAGGTTTCTTTTGTCTTTTCTTCAGTGAATGATTCTCGTCAGCATTCACTTGCACAGTTATTCAAGGTGTCTATACTGCCAATTTAACAGTGGAAAAACAGGTAGAATAGGGTAGCTTCTACCTCACCCACCAAGGATGAGCTGACTTTCACTTTCTTGCAGTCTGTGTGATGCTCTTCTTGCTCCTCTTGTGGATAATGGGCAGGTGAATGCTGACTTACCAGCATTCTAAATTACCTTGCCTACCTTGCTGGCCATCCATTCTGCAGGAACATTTTTATCTCTGGGTTCTGGCACTCATATAATGAGATGTGATGCTTATTCCCACTGCATTCATGCTCACCATTCCATCGCTGACCTATCATGGATGTTAATGTCACTGCACAGCAACTTGGCTTGGCATAGTCATTCTACAGAATTCAAGAACAAACCACCACCTACCATGTGTGACTTTGAACAAGTTGTGAACTTAGCAATACTTCTTTCTCTGTTGAGCAAACATTGATCCATCTCCTAATTATTTATAGAGATATTTCTGAACAAGTTTAAAAATAGAAATTGTTGGAGCTGTGAGGAAAAATTTATACAGTCATTGAAGAATGTGATTGATATCAAAAAGGAGTTATAAGTCAGCAAAAAGAAAGATAATCCAGAAAGTGTTAAGATGTGCACAAGCATGATTGTGTTCACCAATATACCTGATGTTGCAGACAGCCTGTGTGAAATGCAGATCCACTAACTCATAGGAATTATTCATATCTCCTTCTGTAGCTACCAAGGTATCTACAGCTGTTGCACTGATGCTTTGACCAATGCAGTACCATGGAAGGCCAGCATCCACCTCTGAAATACCTGCTGCTACCACTAGGCTAGAAGTCATCACTAAAATGACCACCACCTTTCTTAGGTGTTGAAGGAAGTAAAATTCTGTTATAGATATAGAGAGGCAGTGCTCACTTGAAGAAGGACAATGCCTTGTAGGCATTCTAATCCTAATAGGACACATTGGGTAATAATAAATTAAAAGCAGCATATTAGCCAGACTTTCATCATTCTGACCAAATAGTTGAGAGACACAGATGAGAAGAGGAGCTATTTCTTTGGATGACAGTTTCAGAAGATTCAGTCTAGAATTGCTCATCGGCATGTTCTTTGGCAGAATATCATGGCAATGGAACTATGTGTGAAAAGGTTGTCTTCACTTAATGACCATCTGGAAGCAGAGGAGGGAAAGGTACCTGAATCAGGTGTAGTCTTCAAAGACATGGTCCAGTGATTTATTTTCTTCATATAGGCTCCACTTCTAACACTTCCCAAAAGAGTGCGGACCAAATATTGAGCACATGGACTTTTGAGGACAATTTCTATTCAAGCCATAACACTTGGGATATGATGGTAGGCCGTGGGGACTACTGGGCTATAAGTGAGAACGCAGCATGTATGCTGAGCAAAGTTTCTCTGTGTCTTCATTCCTATCCTTTTCTGTTTCTCTGATCAGTACAAAGTCAGCACTGCAAGGGTTCAGCAGAGAGTAGATAAGAGGAGGAGGCTTTTGAGTATCACAGGGTGGAGATAAACTTGTTTGTACATATTCCTTAGTTGATAGCACCTGTACCCCAAAGATGGAATTTGGGATTGCTGTTTTGATAAATGATTTTCCAAGAGGCTCTTCAAATGCTTAGCACTTGGAAATATGTACACAGAAGTTGCTAAATCACTTAAAATGTTAATTTAAACTGGATTTAGGGAAATACATTTTAAAATACTAAAATGTATCTCTTTTCCGTGGTAAATTTAATGTATACTAAAAGCAAATTTTAAAATAAAGCAAAGTAACAATAACATTATGTGATCATCACCCCACTGTTTAAAGAGCTGTGGGTGTGACATTTATCCATGGTCTCTTATATCATTGGGATTCCTTAAATATTTGCTGAGTAAATTAATGACAATCCACCAATAAAATCCATCTGAAATTTGAAAGGAATACCTGTCATATTCCAGTGGATCAGGAGAAGCAGACAGGAGATGTCACAGAAAGACAAGGACATGGTGATTGGCATGGAGGTGCAGTGACTTTCTTAATCCAAGCAAGATCTGTTAGCTGAGCTTCCACATGCATGGATGTTTGATGATTCTTTACCTGGCCTGCCGTAGGGCCCTGTTGTGACCAACCTAATATGGCCAATGCTTTTGAGGGTGGCTAACCTCATGACTGTGTGGTCCTGTAGTCACATGGCAAAACACAGAAGCAACAGCATTTTACACAGCCCCAGAAACAACACAGAGCCCAACTGGATTATCCCATTTCTACTTTTACAGACACATTCATTTTATCTGCTGACTTGTTTTCACAATAAGATATAGCTTTTATCTTATTTAGATGTGACTGTGACTCTTTGTGTATGTGATGACATGGTGGGCCTCCCTAATATCATGTGCATATATCATGACTTACGTAAAATTTCTCCCCAAAGTCCCAGGGGCATAGTGAGCTGATGAGGGTAGGACAGTGATGGGCCTTTACAGCCACAATCTGGAAGGAGGCAGAAGCACATCTCTCTCCAACTCTGCTTGCTGTCCAGCACAGAGGAGCTGTTTTCTTTTGTTAGATATGGCTGCAGAGTTTCCAGGCTGCAGTATGGATTGCAGATAATAAATGGACAGTGTTTGGAAGCACCTGGTACCACCAATCAGTTGCTCTAGTTAGCTAGTGATATACACACTCATCATCACTAAGTCTTTTCTTCGTTAAACACTGACACACTGCAAAGTTAATATTCAAGGTCTAAACAGAATTTTTGTCACATTCTTCCCTTAAATTATGCAGTATTTAGTGGTTTCAATAAACTTTTTTATGATGTGGTTTCTGTGCTTCCCTACTCCTTCCTTCTCTTTTACCTACCACAGGCCTTGGGTCTACAGAACAGCTGATTTGCATATGGGAAGATCATATGTATTTACTTTATATATTTCTGCCAGT
>CABHPQ010176031.1:0-57644 GCA_902168405.1 Peromyscus aztecus | reverse complement strand
CTTCCCTCCCTCCACATCCCCCTCTTTTTTCTCTCTGTTTCTTTCTTTCTTCCTTCCTTCCTTCCTTCCTTCCTTCCTTCCTTCCTTCCTTCCTTCCTTTCTTTCTTTCTTTCTTTCTTTCTTTCTTTTTTCAAATGGACATTGATAATAATTAGAACAGCTCCGAGGGACTGCTCAGAGTGACTACTGTGACTCTGGAATGAATATTGGGCTGAACTCATTAAAACTGGGGCTTCCATTTCTCTAGAGATGGATACACACTGTTTGAGGAGAATGGGCTAGAATTTCGACTTTTTGGAGCTGGCTGCTGCTACAACGTCTGACTAGTCAGTCCGTGCCTGGTTCTGATCAGCACCTGCCTGTAGTGGGGAGGAGAGGTACCCAGGAAGTGGGAGAGACTGCTCTGGAGCTGCTGCAGCCCCATCTCTGTTCTGATGCTATTTTTCACAGCCTGGGTTCCTAGATGTGCTAGACAACCCATAGGCTCTAGCAAGAAGGTGTTAGGATGGAAGAGCAACAAGTGACCATATGAGCATTGTGCACCATAGAGCTGTGTGGTTAGTTTTCATCAGTGACTAGACCTATCACACCCTGTAACAACAATAGTTTCAGAAATGGTAGAAACCCTTGGACCGATGCCAGGGACAGGGTTATTGGATGGCCAGGCCCTTTTCCCATGCATTTGCTGAAGAATAGCATGCAGAGCCCCATAAGCAGGACCCTGGATTATGTGAGAAACACAAGAAAAAGTTTGGGACCCTGTAGCATAAATCTTAAAAGTTCTTATTAATAAAATCAAACCTCAGCCAGGTATTGGGGCGAACACTGGAAGGTCAGAGAGACAGAATAAGCCACAGCTAACCTCACCTGGCAAACTTCTCAGCTGGTCTTGCTTCCTCAGACTGGAAGCCTCTATGTTCTGATATCCGAATGACTCTCAGCTGAACTGTTGTTAGAAAGCTGAATGCTTAACCAGCCCAAATTCTTCTCCAGGCCAAATGCCTACCCAGGCCAAATGCCTTGAGTTTCTTCACGCCTTATATACCTTTCTGCCCTCTACCACCACTCCCTGGGATTAAAGGCTGGTTTACTGGGATTAAAGGTGTGTATCACCATGCCTGGCTGTTTCCAATGTGGCCTTGAACTCACAGAGATCCAGAGGGATTTCTGTCTCTGGAATGCTAGGATTAAAGGCGTATGCTACCACTGCCTATCCTCATGTTTAACATTGTGGCTGTCCTGTTCTCTGACCCCAGATAAGTTTATTAGCATACACAATATTTTGGGGAACACAATACCACCACAGGACCCCACATGACTTTATTTAGTGGGAGGGGTTAAACAGGGTGGCACCTTGCATTTCTACCATTAAGTGTGATTCAGAGAGAGCGCCTGAGATGCTGGAGTTGGTTTTCCCAGTTTCTGACCTGGGTGGGGAAGTGAATCGACCTTTGGGAGGGAAGGCTCTGTTTGAGATGGGCTTAGTAAGCTGGTGGGGCTGGAGTGTGTGTCGGTGCATGTGAGCATTCACGGATGCACACCCTCACGCACAGACGTGTGCTTACTTGCCGCAACTGTCTGGGAGCGAGGGGGATGGGTCTGGGACCAGCTTTTCTGAGGAGACAAACAATGTCAACACAGGCCCGAAATGGAATCTGGGGCCATTGTCTGAAGGATGGGGGAAAAGTCTGTTTAGACCTGTCTGTATCCATCCTTCGGGTGTTTGGGACGTGGTCCTTGTCTATGAGACCCACCACATCTGTACTTTGTTTTCCAGAGCTGGGACCTAGATCTGGCATATGCCAGCAGGCTCTCTGGAACTGCATCCGAAGTCCTGCAGTAGTTTTTGTTTGTTTTTTGTTTTTGTTTTGTTTTTTAAAGAGCACACAGATTATTTCTATCATAACGGAGAAGTTCTTTCCAAGTGGCCATGTTTCTCCCAGTTCTATAGTAATCATAAAACAATTAGCTTGGAAATGATCAAGAAACATAATTTGATTTTCTGAGCCTCTTGGTTTTTGGCTTCCTTGTAGTGGTGGTAGAATTTTTGTAAGAAATTTCATTGTTGAAGTTTAGAAAACAGATGAGTTTGTATTGAACTAATTTAATTACAAACTCTTTACTTACTTTCCATAAGAGATGCCTGAAAGGGATTCCTAAAAATAGCAAGTTCTCTCATTCTGTTTACAATATAGTTTCTTTGGCTCAGACTGGTTTATAAGAAGTTTTCAGTGTGACATTAGGCACACAGAGGCAACATGGAGATGAACAGTGTACCTTTGTGTATGCTAGGTCACGCACGGTTCATGCCTCTGTCTGTGGTCACCAAGTTTAGTGTTTAGACCTGCATGCTATGTTCTTGGGAAAGGAAATAGTAAGAAGTGTGTCTGCATTTATTTTTATGAGAAAGAAGTCAATTTTACTTTTTATTTATATTTATTTATTTATATTTGGTTTTTCAGGACAGGGTTTCTCTGTTTAACGGCTCCAGCTGTCCTGGAACTCGATTTGTAGACACAGAGATCTGCCTGTTTCTGTCTTCTGAGTGATGGGATTAAAGGCGTACACCACCATGCCTGGCTAGAAGTTAATCTTATTGATATTTAGCGTACGGTCTGGCCGTTGTATAAAATTCTAATGTAAATCCACACATCCCAGGGTTGCATGCTCACAGATGTTCTTTTGGTTTGCTTGCTCCTTGGATGGTCAGCTCCTGGGGTTCTGTGTCAGGAACATCAGTGGGTTGTAGCTTTGTGTGTGTCCTAATGTGTGTATGTAGGTGTGTGCATAGGTGTATGCAGTGATACGTGGAAGCCAGAGGTCAACCTTGGGTGTTGCTCCTTATGACTAATAGCCACCTTTTTTTTTTTCTTTAAACAGATTGTGCCATGAGACCTGGGGCTCACCAGTTTGGCTAGGCTGGCCAGCCAGCAATCCTCCGCCTCCTCAGTGATTACAAGCAAGGGCACCACAGCTAGCTTTTTTACGTGGGTGCTAAGATCAAACTCAGGTCCTCCTTCTTGCATGTGTTTACTAACTATATTAGCTCCCCAGCCACATGATCTGCTTTTTAGATGAAGTCACAGGAACGCTATTGTAAGCAGGGAGGGATGTCATCAGAGGTACATTTTTAAAAGATCTAATGCTGCAGTGTACAATGTGGACTGGCTAGGACACTGTCAGGGCCCCAGGGATCCAACAATGGTGACATAAAAGCTTCAGCCACTGAGTACTATCTCTTTGAGACGCCAACGTGTAGTAGGTGCTTGACGCTTTAAAATGTGCTCAAATCTGGACTTGCCCAGGAACAAACATTAATTATCCCTGCAGAAGTCTCCCTGCCTGGCATCTCAGCAGAGGGCTGGCTGGTTGGATGAGAGAGCTCAGCATCCATGCCCCAGGCTCTAAAGCCTTGCAGAGCATTATATTTGTAAAACAGCTGTTACTTTTATAAATACTCTCTGTCTAGAGAAAAAAAGCTAAAGATGAAAAGAGAAGTTGGCGTGTAGAGTGCAAATGGCCACTTCCGGGCACAAACAAGAGGCTGTGATGGAGACAGGAGCGGGGAGGTCTGGAGGGGAGTGTTCATGAGCAAAGCCACTGAGCTGAGAACAGGCTGTGTGCTTCTCCACCATGAACCAAGTTGCTTTTCACATCTATATTTTAGGATTGAAGAACAAACATGTAGTCTATCCCTCTCTAATAAAATGTTTCATTCATTTAGGGGGATGAAAGGCCATTAATGAAATGATAATAATGGCTAAGATGCATTGAGCTTTTACTATATCCTCTGCAGTGTGCATTAAAAAGACCCAGCCTAATCTTTGTGAGTTCAAGGCCAGCCTGGGCTACCAAGTGAGCTCCAGGAGAGGCGCAAAGCTACACAGAGAAACCCTGTCTCGAAAAAGCAAAAAAAAAAAAAAAGACCCAGCCTATTGGAAGCTCATAGCAGCCAATGTATAGCATGATAATCAGTTCCACTTTTAAGACAGCAAAAATGAGATTATCTAGAGAATTAATAATATGCTTATTTTCATATATGTCCTTAATTGTATGCCTGGGGACTAAACCCCAGAGGGCTGGCTCTAAGCCCATCTAAAACTAGTTCATTCTAATCTCCTCCTGAAATGCTAGAGAACCTCCGCCTTCTTGTGGAAGTATTTCACTGTGGCACACTAAAACAACATGCCCAACACAGTGATCTGGACCCTTGGGGCACTTGGGGCTTGACTGGATTGAGAGTCTTGAAGATAAGAGCTGAGAATTGACTCCCCTGTGATGGGTAATCCAATATCTACTCAATGCTAACAGAACGGCCTCATCTCCCTTTTCCTCTGACCATCTAGGGTAGTAGCCAAGGGACTTGGACTTTCTTTTAACTTCCATGTTCACACTCCCATGGGCATGGTAGCATGCCAGCACTGGCTTTGGATGCTGCTTCTAGTTCTTGCTGTATCCTTGGGGGCATCATGCTGAATCTTACTGGGGAACACTTGCAGATAGACTTGCCAACAGGATACAATTCTATTATGTGGTTCAAAGCATGAAAGCCAAGACCCCACAAAGCAGCGGGGACTTAGCTTCCTAACAAGTGGGATGTCTTAGCTTCCCCTCTGTCACCGTCCCTTTCTGTCCTCTAACTTTGGGAATGGGGGTTAGTGGATGTGGACCATGGGGAACTTCTATGATTGATAGGCCCAGTGACACTGCCTTGGAGGAAGCGGATTTGCCCTTTCCCAGTGAGTACACACTGCAATTAACTTCTTGGTTATTGTGTCTTTATCGAACCCCTCCCCTCACGGCTCAGGGATCCCTGCAGAAAAGGAGGCAGAAAGATTGTAAGAGCCGGAGATGGTGGATAACTCCAAAGAAGCAGTGTCTTCCAGACCAAACAGGACTGATACACATATGAACGCACAGAGACTGTGACAACCTGCACGGAACCTGCACAGATTTAAAGCTGTCAGAATCCTAGCACCGGGAAGTGGCAGGGGACACAGAGTCCCACCCCTAGCCCAGAGGACTTCTTTAACAGGGATTCCATAAATATTCATTGGCATAAAATGCTTCTTTGAGTCTTTAATTTCTTAACCCAGCGAACAGCTATTTTCACAAAGCTATTGGACAGGTTAAGAAATATATAAAGAAATTAATTGTGACATGGTCTCCTAGGCCTCGCTGCAGTGTGGTATCAGTGTGATCCACAGGGATGTGACCTTTGAGACTTGCATGGGGCAGAGAGCATTGAGCAAGAGAGTTTCAGTTGCAGGCTAGATATCTCAAGGGACAGACATCCTAACTTGATGACAAGGAATGATGAGCAGTTGGACCCAAGGCACAATTTGCATTGCATTATCAGGGGAAAGGGTTACATCCTGCTTTAAAAACAAATGAACTTTCTGGGAACTGCTAGACCAAATAATAGCGGAGAGTTGCGATAGGAGCTCCAGGGCCACCCTTGACCATGACCTGCATGCAGTGCCCTGCCCTGGTAGCACAGACACCTGCTGAGCATTGCCTCTTCTGAGACTCAATTCATGTATCTGAAAAAGAGTAAGCGTGGATTCTCTAAAGTCCGTTCCACTTCAGTGTTCTGTGGCCGTGGTTCTTCCTGTAGGAAGACACATGGGTGGGCTAGGAGGGAGGGAGGGAGGAATAGGGAGAGAGAGAGAGAGAGAGAGAGAGAGAGAGAGAGAGAGAGAGAGAGATCTGATTAAAGAACCATCAATTGAATCAGCATGGCAGAGATAAGAGCTGACAGCTTGGTCACTATACATGTTTGGATTACAGGTACCTAAGGAGTCTCAGTAATGCCAGAATCAGCACACAGGGTTCAAGGGTCACTGGGATCAGAGGTCAGATTAATGATTTGCTTCAGAATTAGCAGCAGAAGTCTAGGGCAGAGATCGAGCATCAATCTCTCTGCTGGAAACCTGATCTGAACACTGGATCCCATGTGCTTCTTAAGTCTTCTTAAGTCTCAAGTCTTCTCTTAAGTCTCAGCTGAGGTGACTTGGTGATAGCAGCAGACCTTTCCTCGTGTCACTGTTGGAAGGATTTCACGGAACAGCCTTTCAAATGTTTGGCATAATGCCTAGCACCACAGAGGCCAAGCACATGTTTGGGACAACAGATAAAGGCCGTGTTCCCCGTGGACCCAAACTTGTTCTCCAGATTTAGCCAACAGTTTGACTGACATTGTTCTCTATCTGTCCAAGAATGGGGAAGAAAGCTTTTCAAATGTCTTCTGTGACAAACCTGCATTAAGGACACCTGGGTCCCTTTCTTCTGCTTCAGTACTCATCAAGGTAGAATTCGTTTTTGCTTATTTCAGAGTGGGGATGCTGCCGTAGTCATGCCTCCTGTGAGAGGAGTTGGTTTTCCTTTCAGATCCACACATTGGCATTCCGTTTGTTGTGTATTCAGCAAGAATTTGCTACCCAGGCTTTGCCCAACTCTAGGAACTGACATGCATACTGAAACATAGTCCCAGAGAAGCAAGGTGGGGACCACATTGTGAACTGAGGTCCAAACCGTAGGGGGACATCCTGAAGGACCCCAACTGCCGGGAGAGTCTGCTCACTATGTCTTTTCTAAAGAACCTGCATTTCCTAAAGTGAATGGGCCTATCTTGAGACCACTGGAGTTATAAGGACCTCCATATACACAGTTCAGTGTCAGGTCCGAGCATCACTGCCTTCTGAATCCAAATTCAGAACCTGACCTCAAACACGTGCAGAGAAAGAGACAGAAAACTGCCCTGATAATCCTCTTACATTAGTTGGAGCTAGGCCATGATAATTGTGTTTTGCTATATTTATGTAATGAATACAAAATACATAAACTATTAACTAAGAATGTAGGCAGGACTGGAAATTCCTTGCCAACGGTTTCAAAGCCCCCGCTTGAAGTCAGATCTCTTCCATCACTCACATTTAATCCTCACAAGCACCCTCTCGTGGGGATCTCAGATGAAGAGATCTTTGGATTACAGAGAGGCTGGGGAGATGGCACAGTTGGTAATGTGCTTTCCACAGAAGCACAAGAACCTGATTTCCAATCCCCAGCTCCTATGTTAATTTTGGACATGGCAGCGCACATATACAACCCCAGCACCACACTGGGTGCATTGGGGAAGGGCAGGAGGGTCCCTGGAGCTCACGGGCCAGTCAGTCTAGCTGTATCAGTGAGCTCTAGGTTCAGTGAGAAACTTTCTCAAAAATGAAGGTGAGAGCAACTGAAAAAGACACCCAACACCAACTTCTGGACTCTGTATGCATGCATGTAGAACCAAACACATATGAACATACACACACAGAGGAAAAAATAAATATAGATAAAATGAAGGATCGGAAGCCCAGCAAGGTTGCAACATGCTCCTACACTCATTTGGCCATCCAAGGACAGAGCTGAGGAAAGGATCTAGGTCCAAGCTGTCTTTGTACTGCACTGTTGAGGGTTTGTGAATACCCGTATGAGGCATGCAAAGGTGTCAGAGGCAGAAGTCCAATAAGCCTTGTGCTTTTGTCCAGGGAGTGAAGAGGGAGGGCTGCTGCTGGGTAGTCAGGAAGTGGCCCAAAGCATCCTATGATACATCCACAGACAGGGAAGCCCTACATCTAGAGACACACTAATGCTAACGTGATGCTGTGCTTTTAGCCATTCTTCTTGCTCCACTTGATTCTTCGGATGGGATTCATCCAGAAGGCCCTTAAATAAAGAAGCCTAACTGCACGTGTGCACAGTGATTTGTACTCCTTCTGCAGGCTCGTGTAGCACAGCACCAGTCATCACGTAGGCTCCTCTTATGTAACCTTTACAACCAGCAGGTGACAACCCTGTCCAACAAGTTTCTGAGTTCACCTAGGAGAACACAACAAGCACACTTCCTATGATAGCATGGTTTCATGTTTCCTAAAACCAATTCTGGGTTGTCATGGGGAACTGTCACGGATTTACAGAAAAAGAAATGCATAGCATACCTCCCACCCCCAAACCCTGTCCTCAGGGAGGATGTGAGTAATGTCTCTACTGGTACAGGTACGCATCCCATGATCCATCTGGAGGAAAACAGAGGCAGCCGTTCAACCTGGGGCTGTTGGTACCTCAGGTTTATTGTACCAATCCCACAGAGTGTGGGAATGGGATGGTGGGTGACAGGTAGGAGCCACATTACACAGACTAGGAAAAGAGTGATAAGGGACACAGGCCAATGCTCACCTGCCGCTCTATAAAGTGGATTCTCCATATGAGCTGCAGAGCCAGCAAAGCATGCAGGTGCAGCTAAGAAAATGGGTCCCTCACATTCTAAGTGGATTCCTCAAATTCTTCTGGAGCTCTTCTGTGAGAGGAGGAGGAAGAGGAGGAGGAGGAAGAGGAGAAGGGGGAGCAAGGAGATAGAGATAGAGACCATTAGTGAGTCCAATATTCCAAAAGTGCTACTGAGCAATGCCCTTGGAAGGGCTCTGAAGACCTAAGGGACAATTTGATGTGACTTTTAGTTTTCTTTTTCTCAGAAAGTTCCTAGAGTAACCCTCTTCTGCTCCATTTGAGGCCACCTTTGCATCTTTTCACCCTGATGTGTGCATTAATAGAAGTCATGTGTGGATTGCTACCAGGATCCCTAGATGTCCCTTGTCCTTCCTACTGGTTCAAATCATGACTGCACTCAGATAGCAGACAGACAGATAGTTGTGGAATGCGTATTGAGATCTAAAGAGAAGATCCCTTACCCTATGAGTGCAGCATTGAACAACCATAATGATTGTGACTTTGTTATTGTTAATATTCTATCTACATTTGTGTTTGAACAAATCACTTCCGGCTAACCAATATATTATTTATTGAACACATATAACACGCAAAATTAAAATGATGGCAACAACAGCAATACCACTAATTTAATACTTTCCTGATCTTTAATCCTTTAAAAATTTCAAAATTTCAGGCAGATTAGTAAATTCTGGGTATGCATTATTTTATTTAGTCTCCATGGCTAAACTTAATCTGAATTCCACAGACAAGGAAAACGACAGCCAAGTACAATATTAGATGATGCCAGAGCTGCGCAAACTGGTTCACACTCAGAAGTTGCCCACCGGGAGGCGTCCTTCCATGAGTCTTTACTAGTCATTGTTTGAGGACAAGTACTTACCCAGTCACTAGAGATGTGAGGATTCTGAAGTCCTGACTCAAGCAATTTTCCTTCTGAGGGACTGTGACACCTGCAGAAACAGCTCCCAGACAGCTCACTGTCTCATCATTCTTGGAGTAGCAGTGTCCTGGATTTTTGTTTGCTTGTTTTTATTTTGTTTTCCAACTGGACACAGGTAGAATTATCTGGGAACAGGAACATAAATTGAGAAAATGCCACCATCAGACTGGCCCATGGGCTTTTCCTTGATTGGTAATTGATGTTGGAGGGCTCTGGTCACCGTAGGTGGTACTACCCCTGGGTTAGTGGTCCTAGGTTGTATAGAAGAGCAGGCTGAGCAAACCAGGAGCAGCAAGAGCATAAGCCACACTCCTTTGTGGTCTCTGCTTCAGTTCCTGTCCTGATTTCCTGCAACAATGGACTGTAACCTTTGAGGTGAAATAAATCCTTTTGTCCTCAAGTTGCTTTAATTATGGTGTTTATCACAGCAACAGAAATTTAGCTAAGACAAGCACTTTGTGGAATGATCCCCAGGCAGTCTGTACTGTAGAATTCCCTGGAGAACTTTATAAAAAATTATATAAATGAGGGCCGGGGAGATGGTTCGTGGGGTAAGGGGCTTGCCAAAAAGACTGACAGCCTGGGTTTGATTCCCCAAGATCCCACATGATGGAAAGAGAGAACTGACTCCAGCAAGTTGTCCTCTTACCTCCACCCTTACCACATCCCCACCACAATCAATCAATCAATCAATAATAAATAAAATGATTTTTAAAAATACAAAAATTAGTCCTGAGCAATTTGTACCGAGTCCTACAGAATCTCTGGAAGTGAACTGTCCAAGGAATCTGTGTCTCTATGAACCAAAAACTCCCCTAGATGGGTCTGGCAATTGGCCAGGTATGTGTGTATTCATTGCTATTGAGCATGAGATCACAAGCCAGGGCTATCTTCCTGTGGTGCCCTGAACACAGTATGTAAGTAGCTGGTGCTCTCATCTGCTTCCAACTAAGACTTCCAAATGTTTGAAGCCTGGACTCATATTCTGAGATACATATTATATGTATGGATACTGAGGTATATGGCTGTGTAAACTGGAACAAAATATGATAGTGCTGACTGTTATAGTAGACAGGCACTCAGATATCCCCCGCCTTCCACTCAGTTCTGACGTTTTCACTTCATGATAATGAACACTGGCCACACCTAATTATTTCAAAACTAGGTGCTCAGCCACAGTTTGGGCCAACATTCTAGTGTCCTGGAATGCTACTCTCATGCAGTGATGTGCCCTCTGGGAGCTTGGTGTGGAGACCTCATTCCCTTTCTGTAAATGAAGTGATCTCCAACCTCTTGACTACTGCACATGTGTTGACCAGCATGTGGCTCCCTAGCTGCTCTTCGGCATTATCAGTTCTCCTTCCCTAGATCGACATGCCATGCTCCCACCACATCTTTGGTTTAACCTGGACCATCTCCATGTATCCTCCATTCCTCTTTGGCTTGGGAGCCAGAACTGGTTCCAACAGACATACCCTGTATGGACTGAGATTCAATAAAATCAGACACCAGTTTTGCTTGTGGTTTGCTCTGTTTGAAGCATTACTAAGAAAAAGAAAGAAAAGAACCACTTAGTGTATCCAAGCAATGTTCTCTTGAGCCATTCATTCGACACCTGGGGCTGTACACGTAAGGACCGCTGCCTGCGAGGTAGGTGGAAGAGTCTTTTAAAATTCTTTGTTGTTGTTGTGTTTTCTTTTTAATTTTGATTTTCTTTGCGCACACATAGAGGTGGAGAAAGAAAGACAGGGCAGGTAGAGAGATGTCAGTACAGCATGTCCAGGTGTGTTTTAAGCTTTCATCTTTGTGCTGACATGGAGCGTGGGGAAGAGACAAGACTGTCACTTAAATGGTCTATCAGTTGAGAGAGGAGAACTCAAGAGCTCACCTACCTGCAGAAAGAAATCTGGTAAATATTCCTCAGCTCTGGAATCAATATTTTTTTTAAATGAAAGTGACAGAAACCACTATTCTACCTGGCTTAGGCCCTAAATGGAGTTTAAAAACTTATATCCCTATTTCTGTTTATATATATTTACATCCCTAGGCTGGGTGAGGTGGTGCATAGCTTTAGTCCCAGACTTGGGAGACAGAGGTAGGGGAATCTCTATGAGTTCAAAGACAGCCTGGTCTACATTTATAAGCTAGCCAGGGCTACATATTCAGACCCTACCTCAAAACAATAAATAAATAAATTTCTGAAAAGTTCAGGGTGCAATGGATGGGGTGAGAACTTGGTTCCTCCCATTCTTGACTCTGTCTTGGTGGCAGGACTTCAGACAGTTTGGTCATCCCACATGTTCCTTGTTCTTCCAGCAAGGTGACAGCCTAGGACTGACATTTTCTTGCAGTGAGGTGGAGAGTCTTTGGCATCTTTATTCAGAGGTGACACTGAGCCCCAACACCAGTTCCCATATCTGTTCTCTAACCAGCCCTGATGTTCGGGATGGCACAATGAGCAGCCTGGCATTGACCTGAGTGGTGTGTTGCACCCACCTAAGGATGAACGTGGATACTCCTTGTTGTGTGTAGCAGTTTCCTCCAAGGTTGAACTATTCTATCCTGTAGGGAAGCTTTAAGACAGAAGGGAAACATAACTTGAGGAAATACCTGAAAATAACCAGATTCACCAGGCTCCTCCCTCCCAAGAGTAAGCACTAAAGATGGCTGAGAGTCACTCTCAGACAAGTCAGGTGGCACAGAACGTATTGAAACCAGATTGGCTGTCTAGAAGAAGCAGAAACCTTTGGAGCTGCCTGGAATAGGCTTAGACCAACTGAGGCACCGGGAAAGGACACTCTCCAACCTGCGAAGCTGTCTGCAGGCTGTGCAGTGTGCTCCATGTTTCTGGCTCTGTGAGCTGTCACCCCTGCTGGGGAGGGCTTTGGTGATGCCGCTGTCTTTAAGTCATTTCTGCTCCTGTAAGCAACCCCTCCCCCACACTCCTGTAAGCAACCCCTCCCCCACACTCCTGTAAGTAACCCCAATAAAACTCTTTAGTTCATCAAGCTGGACTTCTGGTAGTCTGTCACGGGCTTCATATCTGAGGTAGGTAAGACATGCATGTTGCATCTCCCCAGGAAAAGTCTTGTCACACAACACTTCTGTAGGCCCTAAGATCAAATACAGAAAGGTGTGAAAAATGGGACCTACTGAAGGAGATGCTATGGTAAGGGAAGACAGATGGATCAGGTTAGAGACCATAGATTTGGGATAGCAGGAGACCTCGACCTGGGTCCCTGGGTCCTCAGTTTGCAATGTGGACGCTGAAAAGAGACATGACTTGTCTAAGGTCCTTCAGCTAATCAATCATCTATGGACTTTGATTGTGGAATTTCTCCTAAACATGCCCATTGTTCACTCACCTAGCAAATGCTTACTAAGACTGGATTAAATGGTAGATACTGTCCTAGGTACTTAAGATACGTCAGTGATCACCTAAGGCTGGTTTCACTTCTTAGCTATTGTGAATAGTGCTGCAACGAATACCTGCATGCACATGTCCTTTTCATATGATGACCTCATTTCCTTTAGGTAGAAACCTCAGGAGAGATACAGCAGGCAGGGCCCGGTGATCTTTCTAGTTTCAGTTCTTTTTGAGTGACTACATAGTAGCTGTTCAGAGGTACTTTCACTAACAGTGCATGGACTTCTTTTTCTACACTCCCTGCCAGTGTGAGTGTGTTTGTGTGTGTGTGTGTGTGTGTGTGTGTGTGTGTGTGTGTGTGTGTGTATCTCTCTGTGTGTGCATATGTCTGTGTGTAGTGGGCGACTGTTTGAGCCATGCCCTGAAGCACCACCCCAGTGTGGTAGCAGGTAACTGTTACTTCTGTCTATGACCTTGAGGTACATGCCCCCGAGGCACGGCCACTGGAGGACCCTTAAGACCTGGGATTCACATACTGCTCTCTCTTCACTACCTCATGGTTTTGGGTGCTGGAATGGACCAGGGTAGAGCTTGCCAGAGAACAGCATTGGAACCTCCCAATGCCTCACCCTTCCGAGATCTTGTGACAAATTCCTTTATTCTGTCTTGTGAGTTAACCCCCAAATAAATTCCTTTACTCATTTAATAGACTCTGTGGATTGCTAGAGATATAATCCCAACATTGTGTGTGTGTGTGTGTGTGTGTGTGTGTGTGTGTATGTGTGTGTGTGTATATGTGTGTGTGTATGTGTGTGTGTATGTGTGTGTGTGTGTGTGTGTGTGTGTGTGTGTGTGTGTGTAGGTACATATGTCTATGGATACACATGAGGAGAGGTGAGCAGGACACCAGGTTCCTTCCTCTGCCACTCTTCACGTTATTGCCTTGAGACAGGGTCTCTCACTGTTTTGACTAGACTGGATGGCTAGCGTCTCGCTTGCAATCCTCCTGCTTCCACTCCTCAGTGGCGGGCTGGCATAGCGATGGATGCCGGGATCATTTTATATGGGCACTGGGGAATTGAACTCAGGTCTCCATGCTTTCAGAACAGGTATTGTTATCCACCAAGCCATCTTTCTAGCCCTTGTTTTGACTTTTTGGATAATAGCCATCCTAACTGAGTTAAGATGATGTCTCCTTGAGATGCCTTTCTCTGATGGCTAATATCTTGTATTTCTCCTGTGGAGAAGGATTAGGATCAATTTAAAAACTGAATTATTTGTTTTATATTGTTGGTTCTTTGGAATTCTTTACATATTCTGGACGTTGACCCCTTGTCAGATCAAGGGCTGGTAAATACCTCCTCCCGTTTTGAAGGCTGTCTCTTTACCCCCTAGACTGTTTCCTTTGCAGACTTTAGTTTGATCCAATCCCATTTGTCTGCTTTGCTTTTGTTTCCTGTGCTTTGGGGATTTCATTGGGAAAACCATTGCCTATGGCTGCACCTTGAAGTAGTCCTCCTATGTTTTCCTCTGGTAGATTTAGAGTCACAACTCAAGTTTTGATCTCTGAGGCATCCTGGGCTTTGTTTTTTTTTTTGTTCAGAATAGTAACTAAGGTTTCAAATAACTTTCAAGCTTTCACAACTTTTAAAGAAATGGAGTAGTTTAAGTAAATGCCTTGTAGCTTGTCACCACTGAGCAGTGCCAGGGAATTCTGGGTCTCTATCCCGTGGGAGGCCACTAGCTTTTATGTTGTCCTTGACAACTTATTTTCTCTCATTCTGTCATGAACCCTTGTTAGCTTAAGCATCAAAATATACCCAGAACTCGGACGTGTTCTTATGATCCGTGTGGCTATAAATCTAAGCCAACCCTCAACACACTTCCAAGACTTTCTCCTCAAATGTACACCAACCCCTGACTCAGCACCTCTTCTCGGCTAAAGGTAGCTAGCAGCCAAGGGAACACGAGGCTCCAGGGAGTGGCTCCTCCTAGCACGTCTAGATTTTTGTGGTTTTTCAGGACATGGGCATACTGGCCTTGGGTTTTCTGCAGATCATTTTGCCTTGCCTTGTAAGCTGAGCTCCTTTCTACTTGTGTGCCTGCAGCTCAAGCTTGCTGTGTGGAAAGGGTGAGTCTTACTTCCTCAAAGGTAGCCATGCACGTAGACTATTCTGAGCCAAGAGACACTGGTTCTAACCACAGCTCGTACTAGCTGTATATCCACCTCAGGTTCTGTTCCCTTTCTTGGTCTTGGCTTCCTAGTCTATAAAACTGGGGTGATTTTCATTTCTCTGAAGACTTAGCCTGCCAGCCCATAAACCCCCATGCACCTGCCCGTTAGAGGTTTATTGTAATATTCAATATAGATGCGTTTCCTCTATCAATGGACTATCTTAAAACACCCCCCCAACACACACACACACACACACACACAGACACACACACACACACACACACACACACACACACACACAAGGTATCTGGAGAAAAGTTGTTAATCCTGGGAACTGAACTGAAGGAATTTTAACTTTGAACTATTAACATAAGTCAGTGTTTGTTTCAATGGACCATTAACTCTCAGTGATTTTTCTTGTCTTACTACTGAACTTGGCATGAATTTCAAATTAAGGAAATATTGAGAAGTTAATGCCAAGAGAACATAAATTCTCCATTGGTCCTATGGCCCTCACAAGAGCCCCAGGGAGACCTGAAAGGGGTACCTCTGTGTCTACAAAATGTGGGATGTTATTGTGGCAAGCACTGACCACATGCTTGCTTGTGTCTGATTATAATGAACACTTGGTCCCTTTGCTAGGGAGTCCTTATCTGTAATGGAAGTCACACAGACACCATTGAAGAACTGAGTTCTGGTACTGGCATCTGGATACAGTATTTAAACACATCAACTTTCTTTTACCTTTTTTTTTTTTTTCAGTAGGGGCTTTGATTCCATCTTGGGGATGTTAGTAAAGCATCTGTGATGTCTCCCTGATTGTATCACTCATGAGCAGGTTTGGTTTGACCCTCACCTCTAAGTCTACACCACTTCCAGTAGGAACTTTCTGGAAAGGTGAGTGTGACCACTTGCTTTCTTGTTTAGAATGCCTCCCTGGCTCTGGCAGTTGTGTGGTTTCATCATTGTTTTAATTAAGGTTGTTCATCACTTAAGACCTTTTAAACTAGTAGATAGCAGTCCTAGTTTATGAGGAAAAATAGCAGGTTCCTTATTGGTGAAATTATTAAGGCCATTCCACGTTGTTAAAAGGAAAGTTTATTAGTGGCGTAACTTACAAATAAAGGAATAGGTAGGTCGCAGGGTCTGGGGAAGGTGTATCGAAGTCCAGCGGTTTTCTCTGGAGCTCTTCTCCGTCAACCTTCACGATCCAGGGTCCAGGAACAGAGAGAGGTGGCCCATCTGGATCTCGGGTCTTCAGGGTCCTCTCTTGGCCCCGCCTTGTAGGCGTGACAGTTACCGAAGCCTCAGTAGGGGTTGGAACTTCCAGATCAAAGCTGGAATGGCAAGAGGAACTACAGTTCCTCTCCCTGCTCTCCACAGCACCTCTCTTTAGAAGGTGTTTTCCAGTTCCTTCTCACAGCTTCCAGGATGCACTTATACCTGGAACATGACCAAGGTACTCACTCCCAAAGATATCCATGTTAGATTCCCAGACCCTGTGTTGACCTCAGGTTGTTTAGCAAGGACAATCAAGACTGTCAATCAGCAGACTTTAAAATGGGGGGATTTCTCAAGATTATCTGGGTAGATGAGTGTAATCATGAGGCACATTAAAAGTGGGAAAACGAAGCAGAAGTCAGACTAAAGCCATCATTGCTGACTTGGACACTGGTGGAAGAAGACCTCAAACCAAGGAATGTGAGGTGCCTCTGGTCCTGAAAGCAAGGAGTGGCTTCTCCTCAGAGTCTCCAGAAAGCAAGGAGCCCTTCTGAGAGCTTGACCTTGACCACTGCTGCCACCCAGTGAGAACTGGGCAGGATTTCTGGGCTATGTGCTACATTCTGTGCTATGTTGTTACAAGCTGCTGAATTTGGGGTACATCACACAGTAATGGCAGACGCCTAATACACACCCCATTTCTTGATTGTTTCTGGTTCTAGAGTTTGACTATGGACTGGCTATTACTGGAAGAGAGTGTTCACCTTCAACACGAACCCTTACCACACCAGCTCCACTCCTCACACCCTCTCCCCCATTACAGCGTGGATTTCCAACTTCATTGTTCAGAATGCTTCACACTTGCTGCCATGGCACAGGGAGAATTTCGGGCGGAGTCAGGCGGTGCGCTATGGTCGTGTCTCATCTGCCTTTTCTTCCCCCAAAGAGAAACATCTTGTGTGCTTAGTTTTCGAGGCTTCCCACTAATTCCTCCTCAGAGAATTTGCCAGAAATACAAACATCTTGAATCTGCTAGCAGTCAGCAGCCATCTCAGTTTTAGTCTCTTGAGGAGACTCCTGCCCTCCTTTGCGGCTGTCCACTCTTGGCACTCCATCCAGGACAGTCTTTTGCCTGGATTTGCTCTTTGACTCCATTCTATACCTTCCTCCTCAATCACACTGGGGATCACCATCTCCCGTGCTGGGGTTCTACACGGGTCCTATTTATTATTCTCACTTTATTTCTCTCATTCTCTGTGTCTGGTGATGTGTGTTGCTCTAAAGCGGGGGTTCTCAACCTGTGGGTCTTGACCCCTTCAACAACCCTCTATCTCCAAACATATTTACATTGTGATTCAGACAGTAGCAAAATTACAGTTATGAAGTAGCAATGAAAATAATTTTGTGGTTGGCGGTCGCCCCAACATAAGGAACTGTGTTAAAGGGTGGCAGCATTAGGAAGGTTGAGAACCACTGTTCTACAGTGACTGAAGACAAGAATATATGAGAGCTGCGTTGTTGAGAATTATTGAGAACTGAAAATGTTTTACAAAAGCATTTGTCTTTATGTATGCATCCTTGTATGTGTTTTCCACATGTACACAGGTGCCCAAGATGGCCAGAAGAGGGTGTTGGATTCCCTGGAGCTAGTTATAGGCAGCTGTGAACTATTCAACATGGGTGCTGGAAACTGAGCCTGGATCCTCTGGAAGAGCAGCAAACACTCTTAACCTCTGAGTCATCTCTCTGGCCCCTAAAAATGTCTTAATTTCAGGCTGGAGAAATGGCTCAGGGGATAAAGGGCTTATTTTGAAGGCATGAAGGCCAGAGTCTGGATCCCTGGGACCCACATGAAAACCAGGGGCCATAGGCCATGTCTGTAATCCCAGGATGGGAAGCAGTGGGCCATGTCTGTAATCCCAGGATGGGAAGCAGTGGGCCATGTCTGTAATCCAGCACTCCTGTAGGGGGGGGATGAGAGGGAGTGGACCATGTCTGTAATCCAGCACTCCTGTTGGGGGATGAGAAGGAGTGAGTTATGTCTGCAATTCAGCACTCCTGTGGGGGGATGAGAGGGAGTGGACCATGTCTGTAGTTCAGCACTGCTGTGGGGGATGAGAGGCAGTGGGTCATGTCTATAATCCAGCACTCCTGTGGGGGATGAGAAGCCCAGACAGGCAGAAGACTTCTTGGGCGCTCACAGGCCACCAAGCCTGACATACATTGCTGCAAATAGTCAACGTAGAAGGTAAGGACCAACACCCAAGGACACTCTGACCTCCACACACATGTGTGTACAAACACATACACACAGATTAAATGATTCACCTTCATACATGATTGATAGAAAATGGCACAATACATGAAGATACCTTCCCTCAGTTCGGGAGCTTCGCTGCACTATCTGTTATTTTGAGAAATCTGATGCTTTGATTTTTAAAAACAATTCCTCCCTTATTCTTTCACTAACCTTTTCTCCTAGAATACCCTTTTTTTCCAGGGTGTTGAATTTGCAGGAATTAGGATCTCATTGTTTCCTTTTTCTTTATTATCTAATCCGTTCCACTCTATATTCCATTGGCCTTTAAAAATTGAATCTTGCATTTCTGTTTTTCTGCTCCTTAAACTTTAAGTTCTTTTTATTGTTCTCATTTTATGGCCACTCCTTTTCTTTTATAACCTCTCATTCTTATGTTGTGCATAAAATAATGTCTCCCACCGTTCTTCGGATAGCAATTATGGTGTTCTTAGTTTTAAACATTGCTTTGATTTCCCACACAGTTGCTTTTTAACGTTGTCAGCTTTGATCTCTGGCTTATGTGCTTTCTTTATTTTATGGCGCCTTTTAATTGTTTACATTTTAGTGTGGGGTGTGCTTGTGTGTGTTTGTATGTCTGCATTGTCTGTTTGTACACCTACTGTAGGTTGGCCTAGCTTCTCCATTTGGGAGCCCTCCACTTTCCACACTTCTGGATTCTTCTGTCAAATTGGCCAGATTTCTAGAGAGATGCCCCATCTGCCTCCTTCCTTGTGGGGAGTGGGGAGAGAGGCATCAGGTTTTCTTACTGTAGAGAGGTGGAGAGGAGTACAATTTTCCCGGCTCACCATGAAACTCCAATCATTATCATGTTTGTAGCCAGTTTGTTTTGGTTTTGGATGTCTACTTCAATCACTCTCTACCTTATTTTTTGATACTGAGCCTCACATAGAACTCACTGATTCAGCTAGACTGTCTGGCCAGCCCTGGGCATCCTCTCTCCAGCTTCCCAATGCTGGGATTTTAGGCATGTACCACTGCACCCCACTTTAAGAAAAGATTTGTTTTTATTCACTCGTGTGTGTGTGTGTGTGTGTGTGTGTGTGTGTATGTGTGTGTGTGTGTGTGCGCGCGCGCGCATGGATATGGGCATCCACAAAGTCCAGAAGTGAATGCTGGAACTCAAGTTATAGGTAGTTTTGAGACATCCATTGTGAGTGCTGATAACTGAATGCGGGTTCTGTCTAAGAGCAGTAAGTGCTCTTAACTGCTGGGTCATTTTCCTAGCTCCAGCATCTAGCTTTTCAAATGTGAGTTCTAGGGGGTTGAACTCAGGTCCTAATGCTTGCATGGCCAGTGTTTTACTAACGGAGCCATCTCTCCAGCCCAGAGATCCCTTCTCTACCATTCTGTATGTCTCTTTGGGCATCAGATGGTTGGGTCCTAATGGTGGTCACCTGCAGCTTTTCCTTGGGGAACTTCAAAGCATAATTCTGCCCATGTGTGCAGAGATGCAATGCCCGGGCCTTTGCCTTTGCTAGCCCAGGGCAGCCTCTGACAGATGCCCATCAGGAGAGGAGCATAAAGGCCCTGCAGCCTTGCCCCAAATGGGTCTGAAGCTTTACTTGGCTTTAGGGCTTTGGGTCTCTTCCACTGACTTTCTCTCTTCTTCCTGCTCCTGTTTTCCATACCCGCCACTTTCTCTCACCCGAAACCTTCTCATGTCTGCCTGCATCCAGGGGACTTTTCCTGGAGCTCAGTCATCATTTAGGAATGATGCCCATGCCCAAAGCCACTCTTTGGAGTGTCTGACTCCCGGTGTCTGAAAGCTACCCTTAGAACGTATGGCTCAGAGTCTAGGTGGAGTTGCTCAGAGGCAGTGCACAGTTCATCGGAGAACTTCTTAGGTCGGTTGTCAGTTTACAGTCAATCCCTACAGCAATGCATGCTTGCTGATGTGTTCAGAGAGACACAAGCAGTTCATAAGGAGACAGATCTGTGGCTTTGTAGCCTTTGTGGTTTGCTACAGGATCTCTTAATAAAGTCATCATGAAGCCCTGGGAGGGAAAGCTAATCAGGGAAGACCGTTCAGGGGCTGTGTGATTCCATTCCTGGGGCACATGGTACCCTTTTGCCGCTGGGAATCTAATGAGAGCTTCTAAGATTCTTAGCAAGGCGCCTGTGTGTTAATTCCCCAGCTGCAATTACAGACTGATTAAGAGAGGCCATAAATAATTACAGCACAGGAGCGCATCCACAGTCGCTGCTTTGTGTGCGTGCCTACCACGGCTCAGCCTCTCTCTCATTACCCAGAGGGTAAGTGAGAATTAAACATTCACACCATGGTGGCGTCGTGTGCCACAACCCATTGTTCCCGGGATCTGTTTGCCATCTCCGTGGTGTCAGTGTACACACAAGGGACAAAGTTTGCCGATTCAGCCCCGTGACTCTTTGCAGCCATCTAACCCAACAATGGACCATTGTTTTCAACCGTGAAGACACTGGCTGGGCTCAAAGGTAGACTGCCTGGTGGCTTAAAAAAAATTTCTTTTCATGTGCTTGTAATGAATAAAGTCTTGCCTGTCAGTGAAGACTGAGATATGAAAGGAAGGGTCAGGGGTAGGTGAATGATGGTCTCTGTTACCCATGTTGATGCCCATGGCTGTAGGGACATTTAAGCAAAAAGAATTCTGGCCATCGTGAAGGTGTACGGGTAAGCTTACTGGCCCTGGGTATATACCAGGAAGCAGGTTAGAAGGTAGGGCTCCAGGCACACCACAGGGAGGCTGACCAAGTTTTGCAACCTTTATATTTCAGCATAGGACCTCCTTAATAAAATCTGCTCCTGGCCTCTTCTTCCTCCAGTCCATCCTTCTGGGAAGGGGCCTTACACACCCACCTCGAGGCAAGTCTCTTAGTTGATCCCAATCCTGGCAAGGTCAAGTTGACAAAATCAACCATCACAATGCCCGTCCTCTCTCTCTTCTCTCCCTCGTTTCCTGGTCCTCCACTCCTCCTCTATCTCCTAAGGTCACCCCAGGACCTTATTACATCCCCAATTCCTTGTATAATCAGGAGTTATCTCCCCCACCTGCAGCTTCCTTGGCTTCTCCAAAGTCCCCGAGGCTGGTGGTGCAGGCCTACAGTCCTAGCTGCTCAGGAGACTAATGCTGGGGGATGGTGAGCCAAGGTCTGCCTGGGCTACAGAATGAGTTCAAGGCCAGCCTTCGTAACTTAGCAAAACCCTGTCTCAAAAACCAGTTAAGGTCTGGAGAGACAGCTCAGTGGTTAAGAGCACTGGCTGCTCTTCCAGAGGGCCTGGGTTTGATTCCCAGCACCTACATGGTAGCTCACAACCATCTGCAACTCCAGTCCTAGAGGATTTGACACCCTCTCCTGGCTTCTTGTAGACCAAACTGGCCTTGAACTCAGAGATCTGCCTGCTTCTGCCTCCTGAGTGCTGGGATTAAAGGCATGAGCCACTGTGGTGATATTGTGTTCCCCAAAATATTGTGCACCCTAATAAACTTATCTGGGGTCAGGGAACAGAACAGCCACTAGATATAGAGGCCAGAAAATGGTGGCACACACACCTTTAATCCTAGCATTCCAGAGGCAGAGATCCGCCTGGATCTCTGTGAGTTCAAAGCCACACTGGAAACAGCCAGGCATGGTGACACATGCCTTTAATCCCAGGAAGTAACGGCAGGAGCAGAAAGGTATATAAGGCGTGAGGACCAGGAACTAGAGCCTGGTTAAGCACTTAGGCTTTAGAGCAGCAGTTCAGCTGAGAGGCATCCAGTCTGAGGAAACAGGATCAGCTGAGGAACTGGCGAGGTGAGGTTAGCTGTGGCTTGTTCTGCTTCTCTGATCTTTCAGCATTCACCCCAATACCTGGCCTCAGGTTTGATTTTATTAATAAGACCGTTTAGAATTACATCTACAAGCCATCATGCCATGCTTTGTAAATCCAGTTCTAAGGGGATTTGATTTCTTTCTTCTTCCATAGGCACTGCATGTGTATAGTACACAGACGTACATGCAGGCAAAACACCCATACATGTAAAATAAAAATAAATCAACCAAAAATAACTAAAAAACAAACAAAATGACAACTATATGAGATGACAGCTATGTTAATTAGCTTGATTTAATCACTGGACAATATACATGTATAAGAAAACATCACATTTAATACCATAATATATTAACTTATTAAAGCTGAGAAAAATAAAATATAAAGAACAAGCAGCTGGCACAGTCCTGGATTGGGGATTAGCTGGCTGTGACGTGTGTCTTCCATGACTCACAAGCTTTTACCCACAGCACTGATTGTCAATGGAAGGAGGAAAGCCACAGAGAGTCACTGGCCATTCACGAATCTGCCACACTCCAGCATGGTGTATCATCCCTATGGGCTCTTTAGCTTCTTTGAATAGAATTATGTTCCCTTACTCCAATAATAAGGGATAGGAGGCTAACTCTTATGCTTCTTCAAAACCAAAATGTGTATTATAGGCTGCATAGTTATTAACTGCCTAAAGGCCAAGACTAGACATTTTTAATTTTGTATAAATACACACACACACACACACACACACACACACACACGTCTGAATGAAATGAAATGCTACTAAAAGGCAGCAGTCTATTTTCTTACTAGGAATCTTAAGTAGATATATGTTATATTTGATAATGGTTACAAAAGACCACCACAACTATATGCATATTTATGTTAATACTATATATTCTATATATATTTGAATATGTGGTGTTTACAGAGGTAGATGGTATATTCAAGTGTGTACTTTGAATGTGTGATCTATAATTGTAGTTTATAGGCGTATTTGAAATTTCACCTAAAATCAGAGATTATTTACATTGGACAATTTTACCCAAACTCTGCCTGTCCATCTTAGCCACCATTGTCATCCTGAGAGCCAGTTGTTGTCACAGGACACCCTTTCAGGGACAGTCACCTTGATTCTCCCTCAACTCATTTCATATATGGACCTCCTCAGATACGAAGTTATTAGCTTGGCCTGAAAGGCTCCACATGAAGGAATCCTATCGGCCTTTATCCCTCGCTATTCTCCCCAAGGTGTGTCCCAGGCATTTGGGACACATTTGGGGAGTCGTTCTCAAACTTCCTAATGCTGTGACCCTTTAATACAGTTCCTCGTGTTGGGGTGACCCTCAACCCACAAAATTATTTTCATTGCTATTTCATAACTGTAATTTTGCTCCTGCTGTGAATTGTACTGTAAATATCTGTGTTTTCTGATGGTCTTGGGCAACTCTTGTGAAAGGGTCATTTGATTCCCCAAAGGGGTTGTGACCCACAGGTTGAGAACCACTGCATTGTGGCCTTTTGATGTCCTCTGTCAGGTGGAACACATTCCTTCTTCCTGCCCTCCCCCGACTCTGTGTGTGCCCACAGTATGTGCCCAGGGCTCAGATCTTCACATCACTAAGTTCTCTGCTCAAGGGAATGATGAAGTTTCTCAACTCCTGCTGTTTGATGGTTAAGCAAATATTAACTTCAACACATGCAATTTCATTATTATTATTTTTTTTTAGTCAAAGTCAGCCATTCTAGATGCTGAACAGAAACCTCAGCCAATGAAGAGGATGAAAGGCTATTTCTCATTTCTGAGTTTCCTCCTTCTATGGGACCCGAGAGGAGGCTCAGCAGCTTAGAACTGATTGCTCTTTCAGGGGACCCAGGTTTGATTTCCAGCACCCACATGTAAACAACCATCTATAATTCCAATTTCTCTCTCTCTCTCTCTCTCTCTCTCTCTCTCCCCCCTTCCATTCCTTCCTCCCTTCCTTTTTTGTTTTTTGTTTTTTGTTTCTTGTTTTGTTTTTCAAGACAAGATTTCTCTGTGTAGCCCTGGCTGTTGTTTCTAGAAGCTGGGCTCTTAACTTCTGTGCCCATGGTCCTCATCCCTGCCTGGCAGAGATGTTCTGCAGATGCTCATTGTATATCCCAAGGTGAATAGAATGGAAAATTTGGGTTAGAGTGGAGGTCATGGCTCAGAGGTAAAGTAAGGACCTGAGTAAAAATGTAAAAATGTTGGGTGTGATAGAGGTCACTTGTAATCTCAGTGCTGGGGATGAGCAGCATATGGACTCCTGGGACTTGCTGGCCTGCTGGCCTAGCCTAGTTAGAGAGTACTAGGTCACCGAAAAGACCTTCTCTCAAGAACAATGTGAATGACCCCTTGGTACTTGAAAACACACATGTGTATGTCTATATATATGCAAACACACACACACACACACACACACACACACACACACACATACACATGTGCACACACGCACATGCAGAGGGGTCAGGGAGAGAATGAGAAACAAGGGCCCCCAAACCAGTGTGTGTAAGCAGACTGTGAAACTGAATGTAACATTCCTGGAAGTCAGCCACATGAAGCCGCAGGAGACATCATTCCCATCAGCACCACTTGAGTCCCTCAGTCCTCTGGCTTCCTCTTGTCCTCAAGGGAGTGGCCCATTCTCAACAATGCTGTGTTGTCTCTGTCCATATCAGCTGACTGCCCCAAGAACCCCGCAGCCTCCCCGACTCCAGTCTTATCTCTGAATAGGACACCCACCTCCCCACATCACTGAGTGGCTTATGAGGCTCACCCCACTCCTTCATCAGCTCCATTCATCTGTGACCCCGGGTAGGAGCCAAGGAGCTTGCAGGCCAGCTCTCTCTTTCCACCTGAGTGACTGTGATATGAAGCCCCGCTTTGGAACACTATGTACCCCAAGCCTCCTCGCTCCTCTCCCTGAGTCCGGCACCCCACCATGAAAGGCTTGCCTTGTTCTGCAGCTCAGCCAACTGTGAGATTGCCTCCAACCTGTTTTTCATGTGGCTGTGCCCAGGAGCTCCCTTCACGCTGCAATAGCCAAGTTAAAGGTAACTTGATAAGCAGATACGCCAGGAGCATGAGAATCAGGCTCATATGCCTGTGTCCCTATATTAGAAAACATAAAATGAAAATCATGCTAATTGTTCAATTTCCCTTGCTTTCTTAAATACCTCAGTGTATAATTTAGCAATCAACTAAATTTATTTCTCAGTTGGAAAGAAATTAAACCTGTTGAAATTGAAGTCATTGGCTTAGATAATTTTTTTCCTCCAGATTCTCCAGGTCATACCCATTATACCCCTCAGAACAAATCCTACATACCACACAGTATGAATACCATGGGGTGGATGCTCTCATTGCTCAGTTCCTGTTGTCTTGTGTTCTCTTGGCTCTGAGAGCCGTCTGAACCCAGCCAGGATGGAGCAAAGGGTCGATGATTTCTTAAGGGGACTGATGGTTACTGCCCAATTGGGTGACTGTCAGTTTTGCTCTGGTAGGGGGTGGAGCTTAGCCACGGAGACTGTTCTCATAGGGAGATTTTGCTAGTGAGCTTAGAAGAGAACCTGGTCTCTGGAGATTTGATCCTGGGATCCGCAGTGAGACAGGCTGAGAACAGCTTCTTTGTTCCACTAGGAGTACAGCTCTCTGGAAGGGAGCATGCATCCCGGGAGGCCGACCAGTGACCCCCGTCTGCTCAGGACTGAGGGATTCCCCAGGACACAAGAATCGACAGTTTGTGCAAATCTGGACTGGGGACCATGCATCATCAGGACCAGTTTTAGCCAGTCTTTCTAGACACAGGCATTAGTAAAACTTGTGCACAGAGTCCCATGTTCATGTTTGACTGTGTGTCTTTTCAGACTGTGATGTGTTTTTTTTACAGAAATGGTGGCGACCACCAGAGTAAGAAGCTAGCATGGAGGTTTTGGTCCTCGTGGGCATTAGGAATGAGTCAGCCATGGCATCTGGAGTCTAGACTAACAAGTGTTCTTAAAAAAAAAAAAAGGTGGGGGTAGAATTTTATTCAAAATGTCAGTGGTGGCCTGTTCAGGAATCCTTGTTCTGGACAGCTTCCTTTTCCCACTCAAGGTCTCTCTCTTTGATTGCTGATGACCCAGCCATAGATGGAGCATAGCCATTCTTTTTCTTTTTCCTAAGACTTGTGTGTGTATGTGTGTGTGTGTGTGTGTGTGTGTGTGTGTGTGTGTGTGTGTAAAGGCCAGAAGCAAGTGTCATATTCCCTAGAGTTACAGGTGTTTGTGAGCCATCTAATCTGGGGGCTGGGGTCAAGCTGCAGCCCTCTGATAGAGCGAGCGGTGAGTGCTCTTAAGCCCTGAACCATCTCTCCAGCCCAGAGCGCAGCCATTCTTAATGGTGGGCGGGAGGAACAGCTCTGCAAAGAGAGGTGGTGCCTCTCTTTAGTCACCTGTTCACTTACTTTAGGGTTGCTCCTGTGTGTGTTCTTGCAATCCCGAGAACTAAACCCGGGGTCTCCTGCATGTTAGGCAAATAGTCTACACCGAATCGTACCTCCAGCTTTTACTACTTTTTATTTTGAGACCGGGCCTTGGTATGTTGTCTAGGCTGGCCTTGAATCTACTCTACAGCCCTAGTAAGCCTTGAACTCATGATCTTGCCTCTGAAATAGCTAGGATCACAGGTCTGTATCACCGGGCCTGGCCAGGAAATATTTACTGAGCATTTACTGTGTGCTCTGGGGACAAAGGACACATAAGACGTGGTTCCTTCCTCAGGGTGCCTCTAGTCTAGCTAGGAAACCCTGGTGGCTGTTGGGAAGAAGGCAGGGGACAGGGGAGAATGAACCGAGAAAATGACTGCTCAGGGGGTCCTTCTCCTTGAATGGATAGCAGTCATTGTCACGGAGAAGGCCTATAATGGTGCCCACTGTGTTGGTGAAACTTGATAGGATCTAGGATCGTCATGAAAATAAACACTGGGCATGCCTGAGAGGGAGTTTCTGTTGGTTTTTTGCGGCGCTCTTACCCTGCAAGGAAAAGTCACAAAACATGACAGAATCCACTAACAAGAGTTTTATTATGATGAGGAGAGAGGGACAGATGTGCACAGGCCTGTGGAAAGACACATGTGTGAAGGGGGCCAGGGGAACACGGTGCCGGCTTATAAAGGCTGAGCTGCGCCTGCGCACACAGGCCCATGTGGCTATTCCACACATGTGCGTAGATGACATGGTTGTGCTGTGCACTTTACGCAACCATGTGGCCGTGGGGTCATGGGTCATGCAGGACGCTTGACCCAGAAATGACTAGGCGGAAATGACTAAGTTTGCCTCTGGGCATACCTGACCATGCCTGACCATGGGGGCTTGTTGGGAATTTTTGTCAGTTTCTAGATTAGTCTTCTTGAAGCAGGAAGACTCACAGTCAATGTGGGCACCATCTCACGGGCTGGGATCCCAGACCAAATAAAAAGGGAAAGTGAGTACCAGCATTCTCAGTCTCCTCTGCTTCCCGACTGCAGACACACTGCGGACAGCCACCTCAGGTTCCTGCCTCCATGTTTTCCCTATCATGATGGACTGTACTCTCAAACTGGGAGCCAAATAAACTCTTCCTTCTCTGTTGTCACCAGGTATTGGTTTTGGGTTTTTGTTTGGATGGCTAGGGCAGTGTGTTTGTGTGATGTATATTTGTGGTGTTTGTGTACATGTGTATGGGGATGCAGAGACCAGAGGAGGACATTGAATGTCCTGCTCCATCTCTCTTTCCCTTGAAACATGGTCTCTCACTGAACCTGGAGCTAGGCTGGTGGCCAGCGACTCCTAGTGATCTGCCTCCTATAGTCCTGGGGTTGCAAGAATCCATGAAACCACACTCAGCTTTTTATGTGGGTGCTGGGGATTTGAACTCCAGTTCTCAACCTCATGCTTGCATAGCAAGGGCTCCTACCCTCTGAGCCATCTTTTATCCCAGCAAATGGTAAAAGAACTCATACACCCACACATCACTCCTTGCGGCTGTCACAGCACCTTCTTGCTGAGAGCTAACTCTGGACTCACCATTTCTCTCTAGGGCCTGTTTTGACTGTATCAACCGTTACGGTTGAACGAACTTTCCATGTAGGCTCCTATCCTGTCTCCTGCTACTGTGCTTGCCCAAACCCCACTCCCCTGGACTTTGCAGCAGTCTTGTCTGGGACCTGTGGGCTTTCATCCACATCCACTAACAGTTATGCTCAACACAAACTTGAAAGCGGCCCTTTGAAATCATGAAAATAACGACCAACAGTAAGAATGGCCAGCACCTTCTTAGGCACTTGGCCTGCACCAGCTGCACAGGAACTACTTTCTGACAGCTGACGGCATTTTTACAATAATCCTGCAAGGTGAGTCCTTCATGCAGCTCGGCTATCACCCGGCAGAACGCCCCCAAACCTTACAGTCTACAAAAATCACACAGCAAAAGCAGCTGCATGGCTTGGGGGGTTAAGGCACAACACACATAAACCACACGTGTGAGATATTTTGAAGAAAAGACAACCCAATGGAAAGGTTGCAAAATTGGACACATAGTGAGCAGTTCAGCAACACATAAATATATCACTTCATCCGGAAAACACAAAGCCCCCTGGAGGAAGGAACGGGGTCCCACAGAGTCGTGAACTCCTGCTAAGTGGAGGAAGGAGCTTTATTTCTTAAGCCCTGGGCTCACAGCAGGTGGTGGCCAGAGGTCATTGGCAAAAACGTCTGAGCAGTCAGTAGTAGAAGAGCTGGGTGTTGGTTCTAGTTAGATCTTAGACTCTGGGCTGAGTTGCTAGAGTCTGGCCACTGCTCTCTCTGAAGGTGACTCCTCTTCCCCAAGGCCCATGATCACATCCTCACTATTGCTTCAAAAGTCTTGGCCGAATGAGCTCTGTAACCTCACCTTTCGCTCCCTCCCCGTCACCTCCTGTGCCTCAGCGTGTGCCCTTTCATATTTTCCCAGTCTTCACGCATACTGCTGTGTTTGCACTGTCGCCTAGAATTCCCTTCTCCAAAATATTTGCTGGGCACATGCCTTCATTTACTTTGGGCTGCTACCAATCTCTGGTAATCAGAGAGGCCACGTCTAGGGGCCTTAAGGAGGCGGGGAGTATCCACATTACCCATTTTTGCTCTCAGTGTTGAGTTTTTCTACAAGTGGCTTATTGGTATGTACGATATTGATTTATCTTCACCCTTTCCGCTCTTCCCCCATTTTGTGAGTACACCATCTGTTTTAGTTAAATTCCTGTTGCTGTGGTCAAACACTCTGACCAAAAGCAACTTAGAGGAGGAAGGGAGGTTTTTAGCTTACCCTTCCAAGTCACAGTCTATCGCTGAGGGAAGTCAGGGCAGGCACTCAAGCATGGACTTGAAGGCAGGTCTGCTTGCTACTCCATGAAGCATTCCCTCCAACCAAGGAGCTCATTTCACAGCCAAAGAACCACAGCAGGAACCATGGAGGTTGCTGCTTGCTAGCCGGCTTCTGGATGTCTTCTACTCAGCTAGCTTTCTTAGTCAGTTCAGGACCACCTACTTGAAGCTGGTACTTCCCACAAAGGGCTCCATCCTCCCACATCAACTAACAATCAAGACAATACCCCATAGACATGCCCACAGGCCATCTTATCTAGCAATCCCTGTTGAAGCTTTCCTCTCAGGTGACTCTAGGCTGTGTCAAGTGGACAATTAAAGCTAATTAGGACACCACCATCACCCTTTTAACAGACGTGAGCAGCATGTGATAAAGAACTTGCCCTGGTCACAAAAGCTGGTGTGAATTGCACCAGGCACTCCATCCACCTACTTGGCTTCTGTGGGCTGCTGCCTTTGAGGTCAACTCAATGGCCAGAAGCTCAAACACCAATAAGCAGGTCACAGGGCTTAGCAGCAAAAATAAAGAGGAAAAGAGGGAAAAGAAAACCATTCAAACTTTCCACCCCTTTCCCTGAGAAGCCTCAGAACTACCAGCAAAGAGATCTTTACAACTCAGATTATATGGGTCAGGAAAAGATGTGTAAAAAGATTCAACATCAATGCCGGGCCATGGTGGCAAACACCTTTAATCCCAGTACTTGGGAGGCAGAGGCAGGTGGACCTCTGTGAGTTCTAGGCCAGCCTGGTGTGCAGAGCAAGTTCCAGGACAGGCTCCAAAGCTACACAGAGAAACTCTGTCTTAAAAAAATAAACAAACAAACAAACAAAAAAGATTCAGCATCAGGACCAGGGTCTTTCAGTAAGTCTGATTCTGACAGCATGAGATTGCAAATGCTGTCCCTCTTAAGATGAATTCCCCATAGATTGTCTCAGTGGGAAAATGATGGTTGCCATGACAGGGATAATGATGTATGTATATGTATGATGTGTTCATGGAGTGCATCATGGGACAGACATCAGTCTAAATGATTTGCATGGCCTGACTCTTTAAATTCCCAAAGCAGGATTAAAATAGTGGATTTGGAAGCTGCAGGCTTTACATTTTGCAAGTAAAGAGAAGGAAGCACAGACTAGGGGACCAACTTGGCAGAAATCAAACAGCAGAACAAAGATTTGAATCAAGATGTCACCAATTTGAAAGCCACTTGCTTACTGAATTGTCACATTGCCTATAATGGCCTTGCATGCAAAAAAGCAAGCAGAATAGTAAAGCATGGTGACTCCAGAGTCTAGCTGAGAAGGGTGCCGACTTGCCCAAGCCCACACAGCTGTGTCCTTACATCCAAGCTCAGCCTTAGTGTTCTTCTCACTGCGTTTGTAACCTGTCATGGCTGAATGTCCCTACAGAGGCAATCATCTAAGGTGAGTGGAGATTGAACCTTTTATCTTCAAAGACTTAAATCTGAGGTACTTTTCCATCAAGGAGGATGTTTCTTAGCTTCCTCCACATCTGGGAGCAATAACATTTGCTTTCTCAACACTCCTGACATGTGACAGGTCTCTGAGTTAATTACCTCTCTATTTGGTAAGCCTGCGCTACTACCTGTATCTGCGGGGTTCTTCCATGCGCATTCCTTGTCACAGCTCAGAAACTTTCCCCATCTAAGCTGGGGCACAGACCAAGCAGGTCACCTGCCTCTGCCCCTGCCTCACCCAAAACAACAGCAGCAGCGGTAACTATACCCAATGCACTGTATGAGGCAGTCAAGTGTTGACTGAGCTTATCCCTGCCTGGGACAACATAGGGCTTTGTAGGAGGTTCTTCTCTCCATGGGAGGGGGGAGTGGACCACCTTAACTAACGGCACCTGACCAGGATGCATCTGATGACCCATCTCCCACTCTGGGCATAGTGATGGCCACAACACCAGGAACATGCTCCAGGCCCCAGGGGCCAGCAAAAGGGTGGGTGGTGCTGACCAGGAGGGTCTGGCTCCCATCTGAGAAATGTTAGGCATACGCCTGACTTCTGAGGTCACTGGGGGAATTAATTTAAGCTAAATATGCAAAGCAGATGTTGGAAAATATTTTTCTGTAAATAGTCAGATAATGACTATATTGAGCATTTTTTTTGTGGGTGGTGGGGGGGAGGCAGGGGTGTCTTATCTCTGTTCTGATTACTGAACTCTACAGCCCAAACCCACCAGAGATGTTGTGTAAATGATAGATGTGGCAGGTTCTATTAAAAATAAAATCACTGACTGAGACACTTGTGGTTCAATTTGGTCTGTGGGACAAATCTCGAATACAGAGTTTCTAGGCTGAAGTCTCACACATAGACGGCACTAAGTATTATTTTATTATTATTATTATTATTATTATTATTATTAATTGTGGTCATTACTGTCACATTGCTACTCTACTGTTTTGCCGTTTATGATCATGGGCAATCATGATTGATTGATGGGGCACAAGTAAAATGAAGTATATAGATGAATACATAAGAACAGAAATAACCAAGGTAGGAGAGCCGGGAAAGCCGGTGCCTACGGGAGGCTTCTGGTATGTGTACGCTGTGTGCTCTAGCAGGCTCTTTACTCACACTCATTTAAACCTCCCGCACACTTGATGCCTAGCCTAGTGTCACAGAAGAAAGTGAAGACTGGAAAAACATTAGTAATCTGTCCCAAACATCTGGCTAGGGCTTAGAGCTGGGTGATGTGGCTTCAGAGCCCAGATAACATCTTCTTACCACATGTAGGGTACTATATCAGAAGACGTTACGTGATTTTATAACCAGGATGCTGGCCCTCCCTTCAAGTTCAGTGACTTTCTGACGGGTTGGGAGCCTGCTATCACTCAGGTGAAGAGTTGGGTCTTGGGCTGCATCGTGTCCTTGGCTGGGGTGAGTTCGTCTCTGAGGGTACTCAGCTCCCCATCCTTGGCTCTGCTAACGTGGGAGATGTTTTTGGGCACAGCTAATGCCGCCTGAGCACCTGGGTTGTTCTCATTGCCTGTGCTAATTACATGACGTCAGCGCTAAGGGTACCTGCTACATGGCTGATTATGCTCCTCTACCCAACTAACACTGAAATTACTGGAGCCTGAAAGGGATCTGCTGGGAAAGAAGCGGCTCTTATGGGAGTGAAAGGATAATTTCATTTTTACTATGTATGACCTCCTTAAGCACAAACAACTTTTAGGCGTCATTTCATTCTGGAATCTTCATTACCAATGTCCCCCAATCTAAAATTTGGCAGAATTTGGTGATGGTAAAAATTTTCACTCCAAGTGAAATTTTTATTTCTCATGGATTTCTTGCCATCTTTCCATGGCTGGAAGTTTTCTCCTCTGAATTTAGAGTCTGTTTTCTTTGAACCATCTCTGTGGAGTCCGGAATGCGTGTGGAGCACAGAGGCCAGGGAACTGGCCTTGTTCCTCCCTAGAGGCTAACCAAGTCAGAAGAGAAGCACAATAGCTCCTTGCAGGAGACGGGTTACACCAGCCCTGGGAAAGGAGGGACAGGGTGACCTGGCTGGCAGCGAGCAGGGCAGGATGGCCTGATGGATCTTCCCACACAGACTGTGTGATTCGGAGATCTGTGGGTGTGGCTCTCTGTACCAGAAGCCCGCAGATGGAGCAGGATAACTCTATCGCTCTGTCCAACCTACTTGCGATCCACTGAGGCCTCCGGTTCTGTTGGTTCTTTAGCTAGGTGCATCCGGGGATGCATTTTTGTACGCTCAATAGGTATTCTGTTTGGGGACACACATTCTGCTCTTTAGAAGCTGGATCTGGCCAACCTTCCCCCGCTGGGTTTATCTGGAAATGCCCAAGTCCTCAGTGCCACTCACTTGTCGTAGCTGGAGAGGGCAGCGGGCAGCAAGCCCAAAGCCCCCTGGCTTTTCCAGGTGGGTGTGCTCGCAGATGTGCGAGGTGGGGTCCTGGAAAGACATAGACACGGTTTCTGGGAGCACATCAATGCTGAGAGCAGGAAAGGGAGTACCCCGGATAAAAATAGCAGCTGAACTCCTGCCCCCATCTTTAATGATTTCTCTGCCGACTGGAGTTTGGTGCTCCTCGGAGTAGCTGCCGCCCGCCGAGGACCATTATTCAACTGGAAAGAAACGGAGGCAAGCCGCCTGCCAGGTGGGGTGTTCCAAGCCTGCCGCACTAACCTGCTCCACATGTGAATAAGTGTTTACAGTTTTAAAGATGTGTTGAGTAATTGCACATGCGAGATATCTCCCCTTTAATGCACGCAGTATGTTCCAAAGCTTTCTACGTGAGAACACCCTGGTTGACAATGAACTTGTTTGCCTTCTCTGCAACGAGGCTTACTTAAGGAGGTACTGTGTGTGTTGAGATGTAATTGGTAGCACTTGTGTCTCTGTGGTTCTTTTTTTTTTTTTTTTTGCTACTGAAAATTGCGCCTTAATCCACTCTTTACTTCCCCGCATTGCGATGGAAGAGCCTCTGAGCTCTCCTCACATCAGAACAGACCTGCAAGCTTCCTCGCTCACTCTGAGACTTTCCCATAACGTTCAGAATGCCCAAAACATCAATTCTCTTTAATATTCCCTCAATTTTTGAGATTTTTGGATCACCTCGGGATAATACAATAATCGTTCTTTTCTACTTAAAAGAGTCATTGAAATTGCTCCATTTAAACAGATGGGCCTCCCTGACCCTTGCTTTCTCTCCTTAATTACTCTTCTCTCTGTATTTTCATGGGAAAATCGCTGGTGTCACCCCGGAGAGACAGGCTGGGCATTTTAGGTTGCCTTTTTTTTTTTTTTTTTTTTTTAAGTGTTCTTTGTTTTCCTTCTGGCTTTCAGCAAACAGTTAAGATGGTTTGGCAGATCCTGTTGCGTTAATGAAGATCTGTGTCAGCCGTGAGCAAGGCCTGTATTGGAGCACTAACACTTAGCTTTCAGGGGAGGTGCAGAAGGTGCCCATCCTTGCCAATGGCTCTCCACCGATGTGCCGATGTCATCTGCTTGCTGACCCCTTGGCTGTCCCAGGATCGCCCCAGCTCAGCTGACAGATGACCGGAACTTTATAGCCTTGCTGGCACTTTTCCAATGGGAAGCTCCTTTTACTTCAGTTTTTCAATTTTTCCCAGCTCGGTGCTTTGCCTTCCATATTACTTTCCTTGACCCGAAGAACAGCTTCAGGGAGGGAGGGCTCATCTGGGCTCACACTTTGCAGGGACTTCCCACCGTAGTGCTGAAGGCACGGTGGCTGAAGGAACTTGAGGCGGCTGGTCACATTGCATCTGCAGTCAGGACGCACAAAGAGTGAACGCTGGTGCCCGCTCACTTTTCTGATTTTATTCATTCGGAAGCCCTGGTCCATAGAATGGTGCCAGCTACATTTAGGGCGTGTCTTCCCAACCCGTTAGCCCAATTCAGAAACTCCCTCACAAAGTCAGGCCCAGAGGCTTGTCTCCTAGGTGAGTCTAGATCCAGTCAAGTTGACAATCAGCACTAACCATTACAGCATTTGAGGGAGAGACTGCAGGGTAGAGAGACCCAGGAGCCTGTAAGCTCCTTCCTGATTGCCTAAAAAGTTTTCCTTTGTTCCTGACGGTCTGCTTAAGCCACCTTCATTCTTTCTCACCAGCCTTCTGTGAGGTTGGGTAGGTGTATGCCCACCAGGGAGATGTGTGCTTATATGGGGATTGGCCTTGCAAGATGTGGGACATGAATTGCATTCAAAGGAGAAGTAAAGTCATAACATTCCTTGCTTCCTCTCTAAACCTGTGCCATGGGACTACACTGTCTCTCCCATCTAAGCCAGCAGAGGGTCTGTAGTCAGTCATCAGAGGACAAGAGTGTTGTAGCATCGGTCATTTGACAGCAGGCATTGAGTGTCCTAGGGATGATAGTTTTATATATCTCACAGTAACTCAAGTCCTCCTGGACCACCTGCTTGCGAAGGAGATGATGAAGCATGGGTGTTCCTCAGTTCTGAGAGGTACTGTAGATGGGTCTTCCTCACCCAGGGGCTCTGAAGACAGGAGCAGCTTGGGGGCAGGTGAGTACAGCAGGGGCTTGGGCTCAGAATTTAAGAGAGGGACTAGGAGTGTGACTGGGGCCCAAAGCAAAGTGGCTGGATATCAAATTCCAGATTTGCATTGCTGTACAACTTGGAAAGACATGAGCAAACATCTATTCACCCTAAATAGAGTGACAACAGCAGGCTAAAAAGAAATGATACCATCCAAATCTACATTAGTTAGCTGGGGATTTTATTAGAGTTATAGGAGTATGGGTGAGGAGTTACTTAGAAGAGCATGGACGACTTAAAGACAGCTGCATCATCAAAAAGTCCACTCCACCAAAGGTGACCTATGAAATCTGTATCCCTGGAGCTCCCTCCATGACTTGCAGGCAGCTAGGTTGGCCAGAGGCTCTCCTCAGTAATTATTGCTGCTTGTAGGAGGGGTCTTGTGAATCTTGTAAGTCTCAGGCATTTCCTGAGAATTGTGAATTTGTTTACTTTCTGAGTCTTAAGGGACCTCCCTTTGGGAAGGAAAGCTTCATTTCAGAAGAAATAGCTATACAACATCCAGGCCTGCTAGAGCTCCTTAAATCCATCATGGACCATCAAGATTGGTCCTGAAAAATGAGACGATTATAAGCTTAAAGTTCATGGCCAATTTCACACATTTATTCATTCATTCATCCATTATCTTTGTAGAGCATGTGCCATGTGACCAAGCATTTTAGGACCATTCAGCCAAGTTGATGGAGTTTCTGTTAATGGAAGAAATATTGACCTACTTATTGGGTGCACTGATCTAGGGAAATGCTAGCAGAAATGCTATAAATAAAGGAGACAAGACCATAGTATGATCAGGAAGTCTAATTTAAGAAGACTTTTAAGGAGGTCTCTCTGGTATTTCCACAGTAGACTTCAGTGAGTTTGGTTGGTGGAAGAAGAGTCTGTGGACAGCAGCAGGCACAATGGATCTGTGACCTGTAGAATGATGATGTCCTTAGACCCTGGGAACACCTTTACTTATATACAAAAAGGGACTTTGCAGATTAGGGCTGTGAAACCTTGCCCTCTGCTATTGGGATAAGGTTGAGATGAGCACAGGAACCTTTAAAAGCAGAGAACCTTCCCCAGCTACTATCAGAGAAAGACATAATGATAGATGAAGGGTCAGATATGTGATATCTGAGGCTGGAGGAGAGGCACACACCCCTGGCTGTAGAGTGAAGTTCTGGGACATTGAAAGATGAGGAGACAGATTTCTCCTATAGAGTTCAGAAAGGATCTTAGACCTGCTGGCACCTGGATTTGACCAGATGAGGCTCACATGGGTTTTGGACCTACATGCTTAGATAATATTTGCACTATTTTAAGCTATTAGGTTTGCAGTAATTTGTAAATTCAACAAAGACCTAATATGAGCTTAAAGCAGAAGAAAGCTTGGTACAGTTTCAGAAGCCTGAAGGTGATGTCTAGGGCCAGGGTATTACTTGAAAGACAACTCCCCAGTGTTTTAAGTGACATGGCTAGCGCAGTGGGGACCGAATAACCCGCTTTGGATGGGAAGAGGCGAGCATGGAAGAGGAGTCTGGTAGACCATGTTGGAGCCCTCACAAAAGATAAAGGGAGTGTGTTGCTTAGTTTTCCTGCCTGGCCCATCGTCAGGATAAATCTCTTTCACCTGCCAATCCCACAGCCTCTCAGACCCAACCAAGTAAACACAGAGACTTATATTGCTTACAAACTGTATGGCTGTGGCAGGCTTCTTGCTAACTGTCCTTATATCTTAAATTAATCCGTTTCTATAAATTTATACCTTGCCACATGGCTTGTGGCTTACCGGCATCTTTACATGCTGCTTGTCCTGGCGGTGGCTGGCTGTGACTCCCTCCGCCTTCCTGTTCTTTTTATTCTCTCTGTTAGTCCCACCTATACTTCCTGCCTAGCCACAGGCCAATCAGTGTTTTATTAGCAACACATTTGCCATACAGAACATCCCACAGCAGGAGTGTGGCTTGGGGAGTAGACAAAAAAGTTCAGGGTTTAAATCTGAGAGCTGTGATGAGGTAGATGGAATCAGACACAACTGATGAGTATATCGGGGAGATCAGGGGCATGTGGGATCAGTGGTGGAGCCCAGGTTTCTGGTTGGAGTAGTGGTTGACAGCAAAGGTCTTCCAAAGCTAGAAGACTGTCTGCAAAGTCCACCCTACCCAGGATGCAGAGGTGGCCCTGCTCATCCCTCAACATTGATTTTAAGAAACAATTGGCACTTCAGAAGCTAATGATGGCAAGGCATTGGCTATGGTTCTTTGATGTTATGAGTGGAAGAAAAACCAATTCAAGGTGTCTTAAGTCCAATGTTAACTTATGTTTACTTTTAAGCCAATAGACAAGAGTCCATTTAGCTTGACTGGGGGCTCAGGCCATGTCACAAGATTTATACCAAGGACTTGACTCCTTTGTGGGGCTCTGTTCACTAACTCTATATGCCACAGCTTTTTGGGCCAATAATGCCCAGTAAAACTGTGATGATTCCCTCTGTGAACCAGCCCAGCACTGTCTCTGCTTCTAGTGACACTTTGAAATGAGACAAGGGAAGGGACTGCATGGCCTGGCTCAGGTCAGAAGCTCAACTCATTCAGTGTGCTTGGGAGAGAGTAACAGGCACATATCCCCAAATGGAAGCCAGAGATGCTGCTGGGAATAGTAAGCGTAGACATTGAACACTCTCTTCAAACATCCCCAACCACTACAGACTCTACTGAGTTACAGCAGAAGTGTACCAAGACTAACACTCTCTGACCCTTACTCCAGTGAGGCTGGGAAGAAAGGCTGGGAGAACTGGCTGATGGCAGAATGGATGACTGGTTGCTTAGGTTGTCCATGTACACTGTTTGTAGGCACTGAGTTTGGGGCAGCCGAATGGGCACCACTGGTCCAAGTGGAAGGGGTGAATACATCTTCACGAAAGGATCATTGACTATGTGGCTCCTGTATGTTTCCTTGAAGAGTGTGGTCCCTGTGGCTCAGGTTGCTTCCTCCCCAGCATCCCCCATCCCCAAACTTGAGATGTAGACATCTCATCTTCCAACTATGGGACTGGAGGATTTATATATTCCTGTCCAGCAGGAGATGCTTTATGTGATGGAGCCCATGGCTGACTGAGGCCCACAGCAGATGTTGGCTTGCTCCCTACCCCAACACACAAAGTCTCTGGTGTACCTGCAATAACAGCTTATCTCTGCAACCCAGTCATTCACCCTCCTCATCTGAAGTTGGTCTGTGACTGGGCTGTGCTTGTCCCATTGTATGGTAGGCTGGGATGCTGGGGTACTGACAGGTGTTGGGGGCTGGAACATTCCCCTGTACACTCAGAAGGTTACAGCACTGTTTCTTAGAGGTCCCCAGTGGGTAGTGGGTAATGCGTTAGCAAAGATCCTCAATTATATAACCAGATCCCTGTCCACCCTGACAGTTGAGAAGGGTAATACTCGAAGTGTGGCCTTCTCTAAGGGCACTTTACTCCATATAGGTTGGTGCTCCAAGAACCAGCACCCTTTGACCCTAACTCCTGGTCTCCCGTCTCTCTGCCCTGGCAATCCTGGTCTCTAGGGATCTGGGAGTACAAGAACCATGCCCTCTGCCTGCCTCTCTAGGCTGGTTCTACATTTGTTCAGATGGGGCACCCTGGCTCCAGCAGGCCTGTTCAATTAGAACCAAGTGTTGACATCACACTGTAAGACTCTCGCTTGGGTGATGGGTTAAGCAGATGGACAAATAGACTGTACACTTCCTCCCCCTGCAGCGTTTCCTTCACAGCTCACTCATCTGCTGCTTCCATATTCACACCCCAGAGCACTCGCTGTCTAGGCTGCTCTGCAGGAGGACCCTTAAAAATAGTGTTTCTATGATGAAACAATGTCCCTTGTTTGGAAATAGGCAGCGCTTATAAAATATGTTCCTGTGTTTTCCTGGATCAGGGAACATTGTGGAGTCTGGGGACTTATTTACAATGAAGAAATTGTTTTTGCAAATAGTGAAATGGAAGGATTGTTTTTGGAGAGCTGAGTAAAGGAGCTATTGTTTTTTTAGTAATTGCGAACACAGGCTGGAAAAGGGTGATTTTACAGAGAACAGAGGCTCAGAGAACGTGACCGTCCATTTCTTTGGGACAGGCTAGTGAGGAAGAAAACAGCAGCCCCTGTGGTGTTCTCCCCTCCCCATCTTTCCCAAACTTACTTCATCTTTTCTGCTCCAGCCCTCACCAACGAGCATACATTGGCAGTCCTCCCATCACTGTCCCCCATCCCAGGCTTACCTTACACTGGCCCCTCCAAAGCCCAGCAACAGGCTGTGAGACTTTCCTTATCTCCACCAAGGCTTTGCTTCCAAGGAGCTCTCGTTCGCCCCAGCCCGTGACCCGTAGGAGGACAGACTATCTCAGGCTTTGTCACATGGAAATGGCAGCCGAATCCAAGGCCTTTCCATCGTCAGCTTCACATTGTAGGAATCTCCCTGGGTGGCAAGACCAGGGCCCAGAGAGGGTACGCCTAGCAGTAAGACCTCACTCGCTAGAAGCTCCAGCAAGTGCGTGTCTGCCTTTGGGAAGGTATGTCCACACTCACCCAAGGCTAGCTGTCACCTTCCAGCCCCTACGCTTTAAGAAACAAAGAGATGAACTTTAGTTATTCATCATGTAAGTGAAAGAAGGGGTTTGATAGCCTAAGATATTTGCTCCGTGAATATCATTCTAACCCTTGAGATGCCGAAGACTTTTCTGTCTTCCTTGAGTGGATGTGGAGTGGAAATGTCCCTAGAAGATGTGTGAACTTCCTGAGAGACACACTATGGAAATCACTAAAACTGAGTCATTGGTGGCCTGCCCTTAGAGACCTGTGCAAAGCATGGACATGAGAAGCAGCTGGTGAGACAGATGTGTGTCCTGTATTAGGTATAGCCCTGCCCAACACCCCTGTTTCCTTACATGCTTTGTATTGAAAGTCGCTGAGACTCCCACTCCAGAGTGCTCTGTAGTTGGCACGTGTCTGCCCCACTGTAGGCCAGGCTAGATGTTAGGTGGGAAGCACTGATGAATGTCAGGGGATGAGCAGCTCCCGGAGGGTCCTGGACAATATCAAATCCCATAGGTCCTCAGCAGGAATATAGGTGAGAAAAGGGGATCAGCTCTCAGGAAATGAGCACCAGTAGTCCCTGAATTCATTTTCGGTGCCCATTTTGGGGCTGTGAACATTCCTGGTATAGTTGAATCCAAGTTATTGGCCAATGGCATTGAATTCAGGGCTGGGAAAGACACAAACATACCTGATTCTTTGGAGTAAGTTCTAGTGGCTCCTACACAGCCCTGGAAGCAGGTTGGAGGTCCACTTCCCCCAGGTGACCTACTTACAGATGTGCCGTGTATCAGACCTTCTCTTCCCTGCCTCAAGTCCCATGACCTTGCCAGAGCTTCCCAGGATCCTCTCAAATAACACTGTGACCTGGATACTTGTTTCTATACCACACAGGCTAAAACTGAAGCAGACAGGCCTGGGGAACAGTGGAGCAACCTGGGGACTCTGCTTGGTTCTGTCTGCATATACATTTTATTCTTATTTTTCACTTGGTAACCTCAGACCCACATCTGCATGCCCCATGTACACACCCCTCTCCTAACAATGCACTTGGTAACCTTGGACCCACATCTGCATGCCCCATGTACACACCCCTCTCCTAACAATGCACCTGGCAAACTAGGACCCCACCTATACCAAGCTATGAGAACACTCCATTCCAAACAATTGAATACGTTTCTCCTCCCCTGCCAATAAACACGGACAGTTTTCTATTTAAATGCATTGCCCAATATATTTAAGTAGAAAAATAAGGAGGCCAATCTGGCCTAAACTAGTTTTGTGCACTAAGGCAAACTCTTGTCTAAGGAAACCTTTAGGGAGAGTCCCCTATTTACCACCTTATACCTATGTATAACTGGCCATGCATAGGTCAAAACCAGATGCATTTTGGGAAGAGACATGCCCAGTAGAGAAAGGGTTATATAATTCACCTGTCAATTAAAATAGAGAACAACTCCATTACTCCTTGCAACATTCCCTCCTTCCTTTCCAGACACCGGTAGAGAAGCCCCAGGCAATAACCTGGGGCCCTTGAGTCCCCTCACCTAGGTGGCCCCTGTCACTCCTGACAGCGGTTATGATCTGTACTATTGATTTGCTCTGAATAGTTTCCCTGCTACTTCACAATCTCTGTGCTCTTCTTCAGTTTATTGATTAAGACGTCAAGAACCCGGAAACACCTGTCCAGATGTGGAACACCAGTTAGAGCACTAAGCATTCTCCCAAGCTATTTTCTTTAGAAAGAGTGGTCTCCAGTTCCCAGTGAATGGGGTAGCATGAGGTCTTGAGGGTCTCTGGCCTGTCCTTCAGCACCCCTCCCTCCTGAACCAGTGTTCCCTTGGGTTTCCCCACGATTGCCATCGTTCTGGTTTGGCTCTTGAGTTGCCTGCTCCTGGCATCACTTCTGGTTGCATTTCTCATTCCCTCCATCATTTCTTCAGGCTTAATGTATGCCCAGCCTTCCCTGGATGCAGTTCCTAGTCTCTTTGGGCAGAACCAACTCATTCCTCATTTCACTGAACTTTTGGCTTTCGATCACAACATTTGCCAACTCTTGGCTTGTACAAACTTAGCTTGTGTCTGTGTCCTCTCCTGTATCCTGGTATCCTGAAGAACAAGGGACAGGATCTGAACAGAGACCCTCTACAAACCTTGCTGTGTTTTGATAATATACACTTGCTGTGATAAATTGACCCAACACCAGTGTGATGGTGAGTTTTAATTGTCAACCTGACAATCTGGAGTCACTTGGAACCTCTGAGAATGACTATTCAGTTATGTAATTGATGTGGGGGGACCCGTCCCTCTGGGCGACACCATTCCCTAGGCTGAATAACATAGAGCTGAGCACTGGCTTGTATTCCACTGCTTTCTGCTCTTGACTGTGGACGGAATGGAACCAGAAACTCTCAGGCTCCTGCCACTGCGAACTCCCTGCCAGGACAGATGTAACTTGGAACTGTGAGCCCAATCATGTGTTTCTCCCTAAACTTGCCTTTGTCAGAGTATTTTATCACAGCCAAAGGAAAAGAAGCCAAGCAAGCCGGCCAGAGTTTTATTTTTGTTTGTTGTTGTTTGTTTTGTTTTTCTATATTTCAGTTTTACTTTCCCTTAACTCGCAGCCATGAGCATTCTGGCTGGCACAGTCACAGATGCACGTCCAGGGTAGTAAGCAGGTCAAGGAGGTGCCTTTTGCTTTCTGTCCAAAGTGGAAAAATACCAAGTGCTAAGGAAGACGTTCCAGTTCCCCTCCAAGTACGCGCTATGAAGCAGAACAGGTGATAGCATCAGCACACCCACATCTCCCTCTGATGAGCTGGCCAGGTCACCTGGTGGTCACCGTAGCCCTGCAAGCACCTCCTGATGGGCAGGATGCTGGGCACAGTCACTGCTTCTCTGGTTATATCACCTCAGGTGCATCCAGTACCTGGAGCTCCCCAGGGATCAAGAGGCTTTGTCTGAGCAGTGTGGGCCAGGACTTGGTAGTCTCTCTCTGTCAGGTGAAGAGATCTGAAAAGGCCATTTGACTCCCCAAACTTTAGCTTCCCCTTCTGCAAAATGGGAATAATTGGCTAGTCCCTGTCCCTTTGGATTTAGGACTTCAAATGAGGTTTTTATTTTTTAATATATGGAGGGTTTTCATATCGGGTACAGGAAAGAACCAGATATACCAGTTATTATTAAAATCAAACATTGGCCAGGCTCTGTGCTGAGTTTCAAGAAGAATGATTTGGACAAGATGCAGCTCTCACCCTTAGGAAGCCCAATGTTCATGGAGGAACAGGGGAAATGTACCTGAAATTGCATTTCAGCTAGGATGCTAAGGATCCGAGGGTGAGGTAGGTGTGTAGGAGTCTCAAGAGCCAGGGACCCGTCTGGAATTCCTCTGACTTCTGATAAACCATACTTGTTTCGTCCAAATTCTGTCCTTTTCTGTTCCCTCTCTGACCTAGTAGAGGTGACAGGTGGGGTCAAACCAACCGTGACAGGGAAGTTGGGGGAGTGGAAACACGAGGGTCTGGGACCATCCTCCACTGGAAGCCCTACTCCTGAAGACAGGAAGAGGGGGTCAGGCAACCCCCTGAACTGTCTTAACCTCTCCACAACTTCATGGATCAGTGCCAGCTCCTTTAAAGAACATTCTTAGGTGAATCCTTGGGCTTTTGCTACCGACTTAAGTTCCTTGATTTGCACAATCCAGGAAATAAAGCATAAAATGGGAACTTCCTTAGTCAACTTCTACTATCTCTTGCAACCAAGACTTAGAAAAAAAAATGCTTTTTACCAACCTTTTTACAGCTAATGATTTGATGGTTTATAAGTGAAGGAATCTTCTTCCCTGAGGCTCTTGGCCACATCAGGAGATGCTCACACCGATGGAGAGGAGGCGTGCTACTGGCATCTCTTGAGTGGAGGCCAGCGAGATGAGGCTTCCGAATGTTCCACGTTGCAGAAGACACACCTCACTGTGAAGGATCGTGTATCCCAAGATGGAGATCCTGCTGCATTTGAGAAACCAAGAGAGGACTGGGGAGATGGCTCAATGTTTAAGAGCACTGACTGCTCTTCCAAAGGACCCGGGTTCAATTCCCAGTACCCACATGGCAGCACACAACTGTCTGTAACTCCAAGATCTGACACCCTCACACAGACAGACTCGTGGCCAAGACACCAATTCACATAAAAATAAATAAATAGATAAATAAATAAATTAAGTAAGTAGGTAAGTAAAATAAAAAATAAATAAATAGAAACCAAGAGAACAAGGATAGGAGGGTTGCATGTTGGTGTGTGAGAGAAATAGTGAGATATGTGGGTTGCCTGTGAAGAAAGCTTCACTTCCCAAAGACCAGAGAAGGTAAAGAAGTGGGACATTATCATGCTATACTCCATTACAGTAGGGTCAGACCTACTGGTCTACCCAATTCACTGGTACAAATTATGTTTAGTTTCTAATTGGGGTGGCTGAGAAACACAGGCCTATGAAGTCAATAAAGATTGCATCAGGCTAGCTAGATGGCATTCATGGGCACCAGAGGCCATGTTGAAATGACTCTGGTGAGTGGGGAAAATCTAGGCTTCAGCTTTTCTAATGAATCAGTCCTTGGGCTGGGGAGATGGTTCACTGGGTAAAGTGTTTGCTTTGTGAGCAAAGGAACTGGCTTTGGATCTCCAAGCACTCACATAAAAGCTAGACAGAGCAGCATGCATCTGTAACCTTGGTGCCTGGGCTGGGGGTGGAAGCAAATAGACCCTGGGAGCTCACTGTAAGTGAGAGACTCAGCCTCAAAAAAGGGATAGAGAGCAATGAAGGAAGGCACTCAACAGTGTTGACCTCTGGGCTCCTCCCACCTACATACAAGTGCACACACACACACACACACACACACACACAATGAGAGAGCGGATAATAATAATAATAATAATAGTATAAAATAGACCAGGTGTGGGAGGAGGAGCGATGGGAAGAGCCTAGAATGATCCAGAGCCTCCCACCCTCCTACTGTAATGAGCAAACAGTTAAAAATAAACAGGACATCGCCCTCATGGTGGTCATGGACACTGCTAATTGCCCTGGTGATGCATTAGTGAGCATCTGGAAGGAAGGCATGCTGCCCAGCCTTGGACATCCAGCCATCAGGACTTTGTAGTGGCTGCAGTAAAACATCTGTTTCTGGGGCTCTGTGGTCCCAGGCAGTCTGGGCCACCACTTCTGAGTAACACACTTACAGAGCAAGTGGCCTGGGGGCCTTTGCCCCTTTTAGAGATCTGGCAAAGCACACTCACTTTGCAGTGTTGAGCATTCACAGAGTGTCGGATGCTGTGCAGACTTCTCATCAAGATGGGCCTATCGGAGCCACTATTTATTTTAAACCTCTCTTGTTTGCAGACGGCCCTTGTATGCCCAGCTGCAAAGACTCTGAAGTCCACTGTCCAGCTGTAGGGCATTTCCAGTAGAGAGAGTGCAGGCAGAATGTAGCCCAAGAGGCTATGACTCCAAATGGAGAACATCCTTCCAGAGCATCAAAGAGGCCCTGGACATAGTTCAAGGCAACCGACCCCAGACAAAGCCCCAGGTCACCTAGATATTTGGATAGAGCCTAGGAAACAGTGCACGGCTCCATGAGATGACTCCGGCTTTCATCCAGCCTGATCACCAGATGAGTGGAGGCATCATCTCTTCTTTTGATCATGCATTTAATTGTTTTAATACTCCTGGAATAACTATCTTTTTATTTTTATTTTTGAGATAGGTTTTTATGTAGCCTAAGTTGGCCTTAAATTCCTTATGTAGGTAAGGATGACCTTGAACTTTTGATACTCTTGCCTATACTTCCTAAGTGCTAGGATTAAAGTGTTCCACCACACCTGGTTTGTGTGGTGCTAGAGATGGAACATGGGGCTTGTGCATGTCAGGTTATTTTTCCTTTGCTGTGATAAAATGTGGTGATATATTGTGTACCCTAATAAAATTTGCCTGAAGATCAGAGAAACAAAGGAACAAGCCACTGCCATGTCTTACCTCTAGGACTCCTCAGCCAATAAGCCTCTAGCCAAATGAGATTCTTCAGCCAAAAGGCTTCTAGTTCCTGTCTCCTCACACCTTATATACCTTTCTCCACCCAGCCATTACAGGTGTGTATGCTTCCCAGGACTGGGATTAAAGGTGTGTGTCACCACTTCCTGGCTGTGTTTCCTCTCCTAGAATGAGTCAATCTCATGTAGTCCAGGGTGGCTTTGAACTCACAGAGATCCAGATGGATCTCTGCCTCCTGAGTGCTGGGATTAAAGGTGTGTGCCACCACTGCCCGGCCTCTATGTTTAATCTAGTGGCTTGTTCTGTTCTCTGATCTTCAGGTAAATTTTATTAGGGTACACAATATATCACCACAATAAAATATTATGACCAAGGTTGTGTGGGGCTCACAGTTCCAGGGGGATGAAAGTCCATCACCATCACATTGGGAGCATGGCAGCAGGCCAACATAGTGCCTGGAGCAGCAGCTAAGAGCTCACATCTTGAAGTGCAAACAGGAGGCAAAGAGAACAAACTCTTTAAGCCCTCCAAACCCACTTCATCCAGGAAGGCCACATCTTCTAAGCCTCAAGAAAAAAAGGAGGGGACTGCTAACAGAAGACCAACCATTCCAAGTCTATTCAAACCACCAAATCAGGTGAGCAGTCTACAAACTGAGCCACACCCCTAGCCCAAGCATCTGTCTTTTCTTGAGTATCTGGGAGTGCTGGATCCCTGAAAGGCTGGCACTGAGAAAGGGTGGGAGGAGATGAGGTGTACACTCCTCTCCAGGAGCCTTGGGCTAGGTGTGGGCCACAGGCCGTGCTTCCTTGTGAAATGCAGTCCAAGAGCGTGGTGGAGGTGCTAGAAACAGCCCTTGCTGACAGGGAGGTGAAGTGCTCGGCAGGAGCTGGGCATTGTGTTGATTTTCTTGGCTCCTGCACACACCATATGACTCAACAGAAATGGATGTGGGACCAGCAGAGAGAGAGAGATTAAACCATGTTGGAGGTCTGATGGTTCACTGGTTGGACTGGTGGACAACTCCAAAGAGTCTCCTGGTGAGGTTGGTTTGTGCCCAGGATAAACTGCTAGGTCAGTTCTCATATGCAGAGCCAATCCAGACCACTCAAGTGCTGTTGAAAGAGAAGTCTAAGGAAGAATCTGTCCGAGATAAGAAGTGTTCTGGTTGCTTATTGCTGGAATCAAAGGGAGGAGTGTGGAAGTGTGTGGTATACCTTCACCAAACCTGGCAAAACCACATCCCTTCTGTGGTGGTTAGAATAGGTATGGCCCCCATAGACCCATGTGTTTGAATGCTTGGTCCATAAGGAGTGACACTATTAGGAGGTGAGACCTTGTTGGAGTAGGTGTGGCTTTGCTGGAGGAAGTGTGTCACTAGGGGATGCTCTTTGAGATCTCAGAAGCTCAAGCCAATTCTCTTCCTGCTGCCTGTGAATCCAGATGTAGAACTCTCAGCTACTTCTCCAGCGCCATGTCTGCCTGCACACTGCCATGCTTCCTGCCGTGGCAATAATGGACTAAACCTCTGAAACTGTAAGCCGGCCCCCATGAAATGTTTTCCTTTATAAGAGTTGCTGTGGTCACAGTGTCTCTTCACAGCAATAGAACCCCAACTAAGACACTAAGCAGCTGCTGGGTGGGTGTGCCAATTCTTCTGTCTGCTACAGAGTTGTGATAGGACTCATGTCCTGCCTGATGTTTCTTGCTCACTTAACCCCAGCACCACCACTGCACACACATCACCAAGAAGCCCTCAGTAATGCTCAGTCAGGGTGACCTTGATTGTAGGGAAAGGCAGCAATTGTCCTCAGCATGGGCTTCCCTTCACTGAGTGCAAGGCCCCTGGGGATGTGATGACATCCAATGTATTCCCCTTTTCATGGCTAGTATAAGCTGACTGACAAGTATAGAAACTTCTAGTGCTTTGGGAGGTGGGTTACTTATCTTGACCTTGGGTGGATTTATGGAATGTTCTAAGTAACCCATTGCTATCTGTGCAGAGAAATTTCTCACCATTTGAGAATGTCTCCTGATTAGAAAAAAATATCACCTTTACTCTAAATGATTATTATCTGAAGGTCAAAGAAAAATATGTGCATTATGAAGCATAGACAATGAAGTACCTGGTTGAATATAGAAGTTACCTTTGTTACACTCATTTCTTCTGTGTCTTGGCTTGTGTGATGTGATGCTCTGACAAAGGGAACCTCAAAGGGGACAGTGTTTGCTTTAGCTCACAGTTCTGGGCTACAGTGGCGCAGATGTCAAGGTCTTAGCAGCCCGAAAGCAGCTGGTCAGACTATGTCCAAAAGCAGAAGAAGGGGCCCTTAATTTATGCATGCTGCTGTTCATCCCCTTCTCTACACTTACACAATCCAGGAGCCCCTGTCTAGGGAATGGTGCCACCCACAATGGGCAAATTTTCCCATCTAAATTAACTTAATCAAGATAATACTCCACAGGCATGTTCATAGACCAACCTAATCTAGACAATCCTTCGATAAGACTCTCTGTCCAAGTGATTACAGATTGTGTAATCAACAATTAACCCTAACTATCACACTCCCACCAGGGGGATAATCTCCGGCAGCATTTGGGTGTTGACAGTCTTTTTCTGTACAGATAGAGTTGCTACAATTTGAAAATAAGCTGTATAAACACCCACTGCATTTAATTTCATATCATTCTTTTCCACACTGTTCCGTGAGCACTCATCTATGTTATTATAATAATTAAAAACAAGATTTATAAATAATGCATTGTAGTCTCCAATCCAACATAATTTACCTCATCTCCTTCTCCCTCTACATTTAGATTGCTGCCCTGTTTAAAATAGCAAAAATAATACCAAAAGAAATATATAAATGTTTGTCTGCAAATCTTAATACAATGACTAAAGATGGGATTACAGGCTCTCATGGAAAATCTCAGTTGTCAACATGGTGAGATCTAGAGGGACCAGGGTAAAGGGCCTTGGGGAGTGCCAGTAGGGGACTATCTTGATTAGATTAACAAGGAGGGAAGGCCTGCCCATTGTAGCGGGCACCATTCCCGGGGCTACAAAGTAACACAAAGCGAACTGGGCACAAGCCTTAGTCCCCCTCTGCTGCCTGTCGGTGGACACAGTGTGACCAGCTGCCTCAAACTCCTGCCACCAGGACTGCCCCACCACAGTGGACTGGCCCCCTTGAACTGTGAAGTAAAATAGACCCTCCCTCTCTCAAATCGCTTATTTTATGGTTCCTTATCACACAGACAAGAAACACAACTAAGACAGTCACAGGACCTGACTGTTTTTAAAGTTCTAGAAATTCAGCAGCAAACGGTGTTTCAGGGACAAAGGTATGCCAACCATAATTCCAGCAACACTGGAAGTTTCCCTTGAGCACAGTCTAGTTTTGTGACAGTTAGAAGTAATGCATCATTCCTTGGTGGTTTTAAAACATAGCTTCAAGCACGAATTGATCAAAAGGGCCACTGGATTTTTTTTAGTTTGTGTGGTTGTGGTTCAAGGTTTCCACTGAAAGGAGTATGTGCTATTGGTTTCAGACAGATTATCTTTATTATAATAATATCATATTATGTTTACTGTAAGTCTTTTCCCTCCTAAAATCAGCACTAGTATTTTGTTGATTGGCTATTCAGCACTTTTTAGAGATGTTTGTATAGTGTTCTTTATTTTAAAACTTTTATTTATTATTATTATTATTGTGTGTTTGCGTGGTGTATGTATGTGAGCATGTGTGTGCCTTGGTGTGTGTGTGGAGGTCAGAGGACAACTTTGTGAAGTTGGTTCTCTTTCCACCTTCATAGGGATTCTGGGGATTGAATACAGGTCATCAAGCATGGGGGGCAAGCACTTTCGTGACGGAGCCATCTAGCTGACCCGTGTTGTTTACCTAATTTATTCATATTCCTGATTGTATTCACACATGTACCAATATTAAGCCACCATTCCAGTTCTGACATAAACAGAACTAAGATTATTCATTCCATCCTGTTTGTAGTTGTTTACTTAATAGTTACATAGGTGTCCACAAGTGAGATCAAATGTTCATTTCCAGTTCGTGTGTGTGTGTGTGTGTGTGTGTGTGTGTGTGTACATGTGCACACTGCCCTTCACTTACCAAAGTAGCAAAGATTAGGGGTTTTTGCAAGTCATCATTTGAACCTGATTACTGCTGTGGGATGTTCTGTATGGCAAATGTGTTGCTAATAAAACACTGATTGGCCAGTGGCTAGGCAGGAAGTATAGGCGGGACTAACAGAGAGAATTAAAAGAACAAGAAGGCGGAGGGAGTCTTTGCCAGCCGCCGCCAGGACAAGCAGCATGTAAAGATGCCAGTAAGCCACGAACCGTGTGGCAAGGTATAGATTTATGGAAATAGGTTAAAGATATAAGGACAGTTAACAAGAAGCCTGCCATGGCCATACAGTTTGTAAGCAATATAAGTCTCTGTGTTTACTTGGTTGGGTCTGAGTGGCTGTGGGACTGGCAGGTGAAAGAGATTTGTCCTGACTGTGGGCCAGGCAGGAAAACTCTAGCCACAGATTACAAAGCAAAATGAGGCAGCTTCCAAGCCTCTGACCCTTTGATGTCTGCCTGTGAGTGTTCCCTGTTCTTGTCCCATGGTCTTTATTGCTGATCCTTGAACTACTCAAGCTTGCTCCTGCCTCAGGACCTTATGCTTGTCACTGGAATTTGGATTACTCCTACCTCATTTTGTTTAAGTCTCTAATGTTACTTTCTCAGAGTCCTTCCTTAACTGCTCTACTCAGAAAAATCCCTTAAGCCATTCCCTGGCTTCCAGTCTCTTTCCTGGCTCAATTTGTCAGAATGTTCACCATGGCCTGGCAATAGCACTGTACACTTACCTCCTGTCTCTACCGTGATAACATGAGCTGCAGAGGGCAGAGGCAATATGCCATTCAGGTTGTTATCACCTGGATGTCCAGCACATAGATGGTGAATCCTTGCTGAAAATACCTAACTAATCACCAGACAACCTCCTGTAACTTCATTTAAATCTGCGTTCCAGTGTTCTTACCTGGATACCATGGGGCCTGCTTCTCCCACTCCTTCCCCACCTGATCTCCATTGCTCTGACTCTGTTGTGACTCCTCTTTTTATTGCTGTGATACCTCTTCTGCTGGTAGATTTTGCAGATCCTTCCCTAGCCCCGCCCCATCATTGAAATCACCGTACATCCCAGGCTGTCCTGGACAAAGGCTTACCAAGACTGTCCCTACTGACCCCTACGGCCACTCCTTGACACCAAGCTCAGTTCTGATTCTTTCATGACTCACAGAAAGCAAGGCTGGCCTCCTCAACTCTTGTACGATGACCGGAGAGTCTCTATCATGTGACTGTTCTTAGTAACTGATACCCAATGGGGAAGAACGAGACCTTTGGGTACCACACAGGTCTGGACCTGAGCTGCTGCTGGAACTGTCTGGAGAACCAGCACCAATCAGTGTCTGTGTATTCCAAGATTCTTCGTCTATACAATGGAATAAGACTGACGAGCATCGTAATTCCTCTTTAAAGCTCACGAAGAGTGCAACGCAGGCTGCCACATACAGCCAGTGTCTCTTGTTCCCGCCTTTTGCTTCCCACCACAGCCTTGTAACTCCTTCTGCTCCACTGTCTCGTCACACTCCAACACATTCACTCGTCTTTCCTTTTCTCCTGGGAGATGTTAGCCTGTCACTTCCCCATAGCCACAGTCCTACGCAGCTTCTAAACCCCAGCTCAGTTACCAGCTCCTCAGGAGGTACTCCACGATCCTCCTGTTCCCTCCAGCATCCACAGCTCTCAGGGACCTAGTGGGTTCACAACCCACTTCATGGCCAGGTCTCTGTTCACATACTGCCCTCTTTGGAGATGGGTTGCCTGTCTTCTCTCCTGATTATAAGCACCTCAAAGTCAGCAATGTGGTCTTCTCTTATGGTACTGGTCCCAACACCTTGCCATCCTGTAATCAGTTCAGTTGCTATCTCTTGCACTTTGGTGAATTACATAGGGCAGACTGAGCAGTACTTCTGTCTCATGGGAGAGAGTCCTCTTTGAGTGGGACACTAATGGACGACAGTGGAACTAAGGGGATCCTGACCCAGGCAGGCCAGCCAGAGGAATGCACCCTAAGGATGGAGGGAGAGACAAGCATGGGAGCCAGTCTGCCTTACAAGCTGGAGCTGTGTGGTCTGGGGGATCCTGGGCAGCTCTACTTTAAAATCGAAAACACTCACCTTCCTCAAGAGCTGGCATTGCCTCCTGTCTCTGATGGGGACAGCCAAGTTCAACATATAGGAAGATGGATAGAGACACACGCATCACAGCGGCAACTGAACGCTCCCAGCTCCAACCAGGCCCGGCAGGAAGGATCAAAAGCTGCACATGGCCAGGCAGTGATAAATTTATGAAGTCCAGTCATCCCCATGAAAACACTGTGTATTTTAATCTGCCCAGTGGAAATAAATCAATCTTGAATTTCTGTGGCAGGAGCCTCGGGTTGGCTCTGCTTCTTTATAAGGACTCGGGGATCTGTTTACATGGACTGCTCCATCCTGAGATTCAGTGTTTTCTTAGCAAGAGAAGCCTCTCGGAACTCACCTTTGTGTCCCCCCGTCACAGAGCACTCTGGACATCTAACTCTTCACAAGTATACAAGCTTTGTGATTATGCTCAAGTTTACAAACACAACTGTTGGCACCGAGAAGCCTGTGGGAGGTCGGGCAGACCACCCCGACGTCTGCCTGTGAAAGCCGGGTTGGAAAATGTCCTGACGTCAGCCAGAAGTGTGACTGCATTTCTGAAAACTTGGCTTTCTCTTGGTGGTCGAAACAGTGAGCCTTTTTGTTCATTGAATGTTGAAAAAACAAGTATGCCAGAAAGGGCCTTGTGCTAACAACTTCCAAAGTGCTGCGCTATTTTTGACTCTTTTCTCCCCTCTTGGGACTTGAGAACATTCAACAAACCTGAATCAGAGATGTGTGATTGTTTTGTGTATACAGCAGAGATCTTAGGCCCGGCCAAGCATTGGGCCGTTTGCCTTCCATGTGGCCCATAAGGCAGCCTCTTTATGCATGGTTTTCTGGACCACAGTTGAGCATGGGTGCCAAATGTGCTGTCTTTGTGGGGGTGTGGGTGAGAAGTTGGGGCACTGGACCATGATCTTTCATCTTAGATACTCTGTTGGGCAAGATGGCTGTTTTTGGCTCCAAGATAGTTTGTAGCTATATACTTTTAACTGAGTGAGCTGAAAAGTTCTCTCAATATAAATATAAAATGTAGAATACAGATTACATATGCACATACTCAAGTTGTAAAAGTTAATAACTCAGGTTGGCTATGTAGACTATGTGTAAATCAATATTGTATATTCATATTTAGTTTATTTTGTAAATCTGTATTAGATACACAAAAGTAATGCCATGGATGTGTGTAATACTTGTGTAAATATATGTATGAGAGCCAAACCTGGAGTCCTCTGCAAGAGCAATTAAGAGTTCTTGACCACTGAGCCATCTGTCCAGCCCCACGTTATCAGTTACTTTTAAGACAAACCCATCCAGAACAGTTTTATGCATGCTTGCACACATGCACCCCTTCCATACTGCCCAGGCATACCAATGCATGTCTACTATGTTATTCACCCTATCTTTCTCCTGGGAACTTTTTATATTGGTGATTTTCTTCTCTTAGCATATATTCATCTATCTCATTCTTTTTCATGACTATGTAGTGTTCCATTTGTTTGGATGTTGCACAGTTTAGTATATCAACCCTCATTAAAAGGCACATAGACCATTCCTAACTTTCTGTTTCCTGTTCTTTACCTATGTGTGCTGGCTGTTCTTGGCTGTCAACTTGACTACATCTGGAATTAACTAACACAAGTGACTGGATACACCCATGAGGAATCATTTTCTTAGTTATATCATTTGAAATGGGAAGACCCGCTTTTAATCTGGATCTTTTGAGGTGGGGAGATCCACCTTCAATCTGGGTCACATCTTCTGGTGGCAGCCTATATAAAGGACCTGGAAGAAGGAAGCTTTTTCTCTCTGCCTGTTTGCCCTTGCTCTTGCTGGCAAGTCCTATCTCCACTAAATTTAGGTAAGCCAGCCTTTACTCCTTCAAATATTGTTTTCCTTTCCTCTTTTTTCTTTTCTTTTCTTTTCCTTTCCTCCTCACCCCATTTTTTTCTCCCCAACAGGGTCTTACTATACAACTCAGACTGGTCTTGACTTGGAAATTCCCCCTGCCTCAGCCTCCCACAAGCTGGGCTATCAATGTGCCACCATGCCTGGTTTTTAACTAATCTTCTGCCCTCCTCATCCTCTCCCTCTTCTGTGTCTCTTTAACAAGTGTCTGTCAGGCATCTTGCAGCTGTTCTCTGGGTCACTCGGTTCTGATTTACTCCTTGAATGATTTCCAGTCCTCAGATCAGGTCATCTCTGCTGGGTGATGCTTCCTCAATTTAATGCTTTCTTTTTTGGCCATCTACAATCTGATATTAAGTGTATCCCATAATGTTTTCCACTTTGTATGTGATATTTTCATTTTCTCCCATTGCTCAGCTAAATGATCATGTGTTTTAGAAATATCGCAAATGCTTTTTGATGTCCTCCAAAGTCTTCGTGTCCCAGTGGTAATGTCTTTGTCACCTTTGGATCTATTAGGTGGCTACTGTGAATTCTGGATCTAGGTTCCGTTCTCTTATTTCTTTTCATATCATTTTCCCCCTCATTTTTATTAGTTCTTTGAGAATTTCTTAAAATACATTCGATCATATTCACCCGCCCCTCAAACCCTCCCATACACCTCCCGTTCATAGCCACCCAACTGTGAGTCCCAATGTTGGCTCCTGAGCATCGTGGATAATCTCCTACAGAGACCCTGGATGCTCTTACTCGTCTTTAAAGACTGCAGCACTTCTCTCTGATGGTTGCTGAACTACCATCACTGTGGACTTGGTGAAGGAGGCTTGGTTTTCTCATTTCTTAAGTGGTGTTCACACTTTAGTTGTGTCCAGTGGTGAGTCCTTCACTCTCAAGCATGACCTTTATTCACAAGGATGGCCTTTATGAAGTTTCAGTAAGAAACCTAAAATGGTTACCAAGTCCCTGGAATGTGACAGGATCTAGATTCCAGGCTCCAGTTTCCCACCTGTGACCATCAGCTGAGATCTCTGCTCAGCTTTTTTAGCCGCTGGGCCATGCCTTTCTGTCAGGATCACTGGAATTTTCTACTCTTCCTCCAAATCAGACAGAAATGTATTTGCACATCTGGGTGCTCTCCTTCAATCTTTCTCCGATCTTGTTTTTCAGTTTTCAGATGTCCTGCCTGCTCAGAATTCCACTTTTGAAGTCTATTAGTTTTAGATAATTAATTTGTGATTATTCAACTTTGCATACAACACCCAACATAATTGATTGGTTGGTGCCTTTAAGGGAAAGGCTTAGAAACAGACACTACGCCGTAGCATGCTTTCTATCTTTGAGCACTGAGCTCTCTCCGTATCTGCTGGATTTGTGCTGGTCCCCATCTCTATTTAATTTAGCAACTGTTTGTAGAAAGTTGTTTTTATATTTTGTCCAGCCTTTCCACTACCACTGAAATTAAAACCCAACAATAACTTGATTTTAAATAGTGTGCCTCTGTCCCATTAATCTCATAATAAATTGTTAGTACCTTCACTTTGTTTCTTTATAATCAACCTTCCACTTTTACATTATCTGCTGGTTTACATTCAGGTTATCGATTAAAAAGAAGAGTTGACATTCATTCGGGAGCGTGGTAGACACTGAAGGAGCTCTTGCCACATGGAGATGCATTACTACTGTAAGACGACGCCCTGCCTAGCAATGTGCTTGGATGCTTTCCTGTTTTGTGTTTCTGTCGACGTTCTGCCCAAGGTTGTGTTAGCAGCATTCCGTACTTCTACATACTTTTATACAGCCAAATCATACAACATTTGTATTATATTGGCTTACACATGGAAAGAAAAATTGTTGATATGCACAACTGGAAAGTGCAGGAATACATCATGTCATGTGTGCTTGACCTATGAGCCCTGTAATGACCTCAGGACCCTGTAGATGTAACCAACCGTCTTATACATAAGAAACACAGACCACTGCAGGAGGAAGGGTAAGGTTTTAGCTCTTAGCGCTGACCTCTTGACTTTCTTCTTTGCAGGACCCAGCTTCCCACTTTGCTTGAGAGCTCCATTCTCAGCAGATCCTTAGCTCCTGGGCAACAAGCCAGTGGGCTACCCAAGCTTCACTCTGGTCTGGGATCAAGCCCAGGAGCACTGTGAATGACTAAGTTTTTCTCCTTGAGACGACTGATTTTTCATTGGCTTTGGATGCAAGAGTTCTCATACCCTAAATCCATACTGTGCAAGGCGAGTGTGACCCTCTGATTGGCAGGTGTGAGGCTCTGACCTATTGAATGCAGGATTGGAGTTGGGCCGGCTGGCATATGTGTTTGACGGTGCCGGGAAAGAAGTGGTTTCTCAAAGGACTACTGCAGTGTTGTTGCAGGAGGAGGAGAGTCATTTGATTGGAGTGGGCTACACAACACGCACTTGCTGTGACAGCCCAGTCCATCGACTGGTGCTTGGTTCTTTGCTAGTATTATTTTAAGAATCAAAGGTCCTGAATGCTGTCAGGGTCTTTGGTCATGATCTTCAAGGTGTGGCTCAGAGCCCAAGGGACGCACCCTGGAGAAGTCTGTAGAGTCTTTAGAGTGATGCTCTGAGGTACAAAAAGCTTGGAGGCTCCGGTGGCTCAGCCACCATTCATGGAACCCTCATAGATTTATTTGAGATAAAATCACTTTGTTTCATTCAAATTTCATCAAGTTAAATAGGCAAGCATTTGTTATGGAAATTATATCCACTTAAAAATATTTCTAAGAGAAGACACCAGGCTAAGTCCATACAGTCAGCTAACAGCTGGCTCAGATCATCCCCCCCCCCCATGTATGCCTGGTGTATTTTATTTTATTTTATTGAGACTCTACTCTGGTATGGTCTGTGTTTTGCAAAACTTTAAATCTTTTGATTAGTATTGCAGGAGACAAGGGTCTGGGCCCCCTATCTGGAATGTGTTTTCAGCAAATCAGACAAGACTAGAAAGACAGAGCTGAGCCGTTTGGCTATGCCTCGAGAAACAGAGTTACTGTGTGGGGCAGAGCACAGGCGGCTTGGGTGAATGTTTTCTTTGGGGCATTTAATTTTATTTATGGTCCCTGTTTTCTGTCACTTCTTCAGTTATCTGGAAGCTCTTCAAGTGGATGTGCAGGCCGGTTAGTCCCCCCTTGATCAAAGTGAGCACCGTGGACTTTGCTGTCCTGGTAGATAGAGAGGTCATGAGAGTGTTGTCCTTACATCTAACCTTTGGAAGTTAAAAAAGAGAGTTCACCCTCTGGAGAGCCTCCTGGGTCTCTAATAGCAGCAGGCTGT
>CABHPQ010176030.1:0-43080 GCA_902168405.1 Peromyscus aztecus | reverse complement strand
TTGATGTCTTGCTCAAGACCCAACTGTGCTAGGGAGAAATACTTGAATAATTAATTGTGTGGGTGATTTGTATTAAGCATCCCCAAGACCACGCTTTCTTTCCACAGTACCATATATAAAGTGAAAGTCCACCTTCATTTTGCTGGATGCTTATACTCACACTTCAGAAATCTAGGGATGATACTCACGATTTCTTGCCTTTAACCAAAATCTTTTCTAAACTCCAGCTGCCTACCTACCCCCCAACCCCCACAGACACAAATCTTCAGTTTGGGGAGGGAGGAGCAGATTCTCCCATGAAAATGGTTGGTAATTATTCATCTCAATGTACAACAAAGAAACTTTTGTTTGATGATGCTTTAAAGACGATGTAGCTGCTCAGACAAGCAGGAGGCTTCTGAGAGTGACCGCTGCTTATGTTGACCACACAGCAATTAGTGTGCCAAAGGAGCCCACGAGGCTGAGGAAATGCCTGAAAGTAGCCCCACCATGTGACTTCACATCGTATCAGCAGATGCATAGACAGGATTGGGCACTTAACTGCCAGTTTTTCCATCCCTTGTGCCAAATCTGGGCCATGGTTACTTGAAGGTCACACCTGTTCGTCTCACTGGGGTTGTCTCTTCCTCAAGGATAGCAACATAGGATGTGTTTGTACATAGGATGTGCTTTCCTGGTGCTTTAAACACCTGGTGGGAATTTAGTCTTCTGAATGCCTGGCTTTAATTTAGATTTGATGATAGTTAAGGACAAAGAAAAACATCCACTTAGAAGCACAGATAAATCCTGTGTTCAGTTTGAATTTTGGAAAGAAATACCTAGTGGCGAGTGTTCAGAAGGGTTTCAGTAATAGTACTGTACAATATAAATATTTAATGTCAAAATAAGGTTAATTAATGAGTTTATTGAAATGTATTTTTTTTTTTTTTTTTTTTTTTTGGTTTTTCGAGACAGGGTTTCTCTGTGTAGCTTTGCGCCTTTCCTGGAACTCACTTTGGAGACCAGGCTGGCCTCAAACTCACAGAGATCCGCCTGCCTCTGCCTCCCGAGTGCTGGGATTCAAGGCGTGCCCCGCCACGGCCCAGCTGGAATGCACTCTTATCAAAGAGGTCTACTGATAATGAATAACTATTACTGTGACTACTCAATCCGCTCCAGACATCCTACCAGACGCTACACCGTCGGCCAGGGACCAGCCTGTGCCGTCTCCGTTTAGGAAAATAGGAGCAGGAGGTAAAGGAGGTTAGTAGAGTCTTCGTGATCTCTCCTTAAAGTCCTGCAGGATCTCTAATCCCAGCCCTCAGGAGGCAGAGACAGGCGGATCTTTCTACATGACTAGTTCCAGGCCAGCCAGGGTTACATAGTAAGACCCTGTCTCAAAGACTAAAAAATAAAATAAATGAAAACATAGCCAAACTGAATGAAAAAAAAGAAATGAGAAGGAAGGTCATGATTGTTCTCAGGTATGGTGGAGAAGAAAGTTTATTGTACATAAAAGGGAGAGCGGAGCCACAGGCAGGGACATCTGGGAGAGTCCGGAGTGGACCTGACCCTGAGCCACGGGAAGGGAGAGGAGGGGAGAGAGGGGAACCAGGTGCAGCAGCCAGGAGGGCAACGGGTACAGAAGTGGCTGGTGACCAAAATGACCATCATGTAGGGGAGAGTTCGGAGTTCGGGGTAGAGGGCAGGTGTGCCGGCCACACCCTGTAACAGGTAGGGACTGAGGGATGCTGGGAGAACCTGGCAGCCAGGTCCGCTTTGCTATGTTCAATAGGCACCTGAGCCATTGTCTGTCTACTCTAGCTCGTCTCCATGTGCTTGGTGGTAAGTGGGGAAGGACCCATCCTCTGACTAGCTATTTTGTATGACATTTATGAGATCCAGCATCCCATAGGTCCAATTCTCCTTCCCACCTGTTTATCTGGTCCTTATCCTTTACCCACAGCCTTCCTGAGACATGTTCATCGTATATGTGTCTATTCCAGGTTTTTCTTTAAAAAAAAATGGGAGCATATTAACACACTATTACATAATTTATATTTATATATAGTGTGTGTGTGAGATAAGTCTCTCCTGTTTCTGTCTTCACCACCCCTACCCCCACCCCCCACCCCCAGAGCTGAGGACCCAACCCAGGGCCTTGTGCTTGCTAGGCAAGTGCTCTACCACTGAGCTAAATCCCCAACCCCGTCTTCACCTTTTTAAAACATAGTAATTTCTGAAATGTCATCGTGTCCTACCACCTTTTTATGCTTGTGTCCTTGGTGTCTGCCATGGATCCCTAAGCTTTTCCTCACATTCTCCCACCTGACTATTTCAAGGAACTCTCAGCTGAGTAAACACCAAGCACAATCACCCTTTCACTGGCCAATGAGCAAGACTTCAACTGTGGTCCCAGCAGGCATTTCCAGACGCCAGCTCCTCCCACTCCGCCCTAAGGTCACCATGCTGCTGGTTCCCCACGCCTGTGATTTCCAGCCCTTGTTCCTCCTTTCTCTTCCTGGAATCCTCTGCCTTTCTTGTTCACCCATTCTCTTCTCCTTGCTCACTGGGAATCACCCTTCCTTCAGTTGATAAGCGGTTTTCTTCAGCTTGCGTGTGTATCTTTCACCTTGCCCAGTGAGGGAGTACAGCTCCTCAGACATTCACAGGGACCTACAGTCTTTGTGTGGCGTGGCACTGACAGATGAGGTGGTTGCAGGGACTGTTTTTGGCAACCTCTAACTGATCTGTATTATAGAAGCCAGCCAGCACCCTCGAACCACCCCTCCAGTTAACACCATTTTTCTGGGTCTGCCATCCACGTGAAAATGATATAATTTAGCAAATGGCCTTTCTCCTCCCTTCCTATGACAACTTTTCATAATTGTTTGGACTTCTTTTCCTTCTTGACTATAAATTCTCCAGGTCAGCTCTCTGTGTTTCTGAACATATAACCCAGGACCTTGCAGTTAGTAGGTGCTCACTACATGCTGAGTTGAATTCATTTGATCTCAAAGTTATTTTAGGTGGATTTGTTTCCTTAGTTCACTAATCCTTCCTGGCAGTGTGCAATGGCACTAAACGCACATAGCCATAACCAAGGGCAGGCAGTCTTGAGACATTTGGAGTCTCTGGATTTCTTGACACTTGGTACTACCAGCTAAGAAAAAAACTTCTCACAAATTTAATGTGCCATTCTGGATTCCTTGCTCAAGTCCCAGGTCTTTCACTCTCTGCTTAAAGATAATACTTTTTATTGCAGGGTCATTGACAACTAGTTTTGGGTTTTATCTGGAGGGAGGGTTTTTCCCTTGGCATTTGACTCCTTGGATATACACTAGGTGCTTATCCTGATTGACTGGAAACTGATGCGATGAAGCAATTTTAACTTTTTAGACCAGAATAGTATGCTTCTGTTTTCAAAGGATTCCTTATCATTCAGAGATACATTGTGACTATTTGAGAAGGAAATGGTGTGCCATGTGCAAGTTTTGTAACGTAACCATGACTGGAGGCTGGGTGGGAACACGAAGGCACCACTGACTGCGCTGTCATTGGCTGAAGCCTTTTGACTGACTTCATTAACCGTCCCTCCTCCTTTCGAAGATGTTTGAGATGTTTTACCATGACATCTTTAAAAGGACATTTGAAAAGTATTACATTCCCTAAGCCATAGGTTGTGCAGTTCTTCACTGGAGTGTAAGGCAGTCACACCTAGCTCTGCAGAGGACTAAAACCATCCCATCGTGTTTAACTTTTCAGCCCAACTATAAGGAAGAGGGAGTCACTCCTTGCTTGCTTCATGGGTTTATGAATATCTTACTGGCAGTCAGTTGCTGACCCTTTTAAAACTGACAAAGTCATTTGCAGACAAGTCTAAGGAAAGACACATCGTTTATGTGAGAAAAATCAAGAGGTGAAGATACTGATTTTCTTTGTCTTTTAAGCCAACGTAGAAGTCCTTCCCAAAAAAGGAGTGGCAGAATTGTTCAGAGCAGTGTCAGCTCCGGCAGGACGAGGTTATTAACAGGGGGGAAGCCAGGACCGGCGGGAGGGCAGGGTGTGCCTCTGGGTTCTTACTCACACTTCGCTTAACTAACTTGGTGCTTACGGGACACCTGCTTTCTGATTCCTGGAACTTCATATCATGCATTTCTTGGTGTCGACAATTTTCCTGGTAGTTGGGGGAGCACTCAGCAAGCATGGGACACTGAATTGGATCTCCTGCATTGTCCAAAGAAAAGGTTGCTCTTTTATATGTTAGAAGTATTGAATATTATTTTAACATCACTTTCCTAGCTTTCCTTGAAGGATTTTTAGAAAGCATTTAATTAACATAGACTCTACCAATATGAGAAAGCTGCACACAGCTTCCTTCTCATTCTTAGCCCTCTCTGGAGTCTGTTTATCGGGGACAGATCTCTTCAGCAAGTGTCTTTTGGGAGGTTAGGTGCCAAGTGGAATGATTTGGCCTGTTCTAAATTTGGCATGTGTTGAGTGAAGAGTGCCAGAAATGCTCAGATGGTCCTGTTTGTCAGCTCTCTACTTTGAAAATCCCACTTACGGTAGACCACTGTATTAAATGCCTGAGATACAGCACTCTTACGGTTTTCCCTGATCTTCAGTGTTAGCTGTTTTCTTTGGTTTTGTTTGTTCCTTTATGTCAATGAGAAGGGAACATGTAATGATATAGATATCATGACCCACTTTAATATCAAGGAAAACAACCATTTGACTAGCTTTAATTCTTTTAATTCTACAAGTATTACTGGGAATAGGATAATCAGTCTGTGTAAGTAGGAAATTACAGTTTTCCCTCTTTCCAGCTTACTGTTATGCTTGAGGAGGACTTTTGTGTTAGGTTGGTTGGTTTTTTGAGGCGGAGTATCTATCTCTATGTGGCTCTGGCTGTCCTGAAACTCACACCCACCTGCCTCTCCTGGGTTTAAAGGTGTACACCATCACACCCATCCTAGAGGAGGACCTTTTAAAGGCAGGTTTTAGACATGCGGGCCCTGGAGCCACTGGCTGCAGGCACACAGCACTGTCCCTGGCACTGCCAGGCTGACTCTCTGGCACTCCACTGCTGTCCTTCCCTTCTTCACATACAGTCTTACAAAACTTGTAAGGTTTCCTAGAACCGTGGTGGTTTCTAAGGGGAAAAAAGGCATGGCCTATGTTTTCCTAAGAATACAAGGTAATAGAATGGGACTTTTATGAACAGGAAAGAGAACCCCAAATTTAATCGTGCCAAGGAAACCGCTGGTTTAAGAAGAAGGATGTCACATAATATGTTTGGGAGTATGAAGGTTGTTTTCACTCAATTTGAGCCTCTGCAGGAAATAGTTGAAACTGTGATCCAATGATCTCATAACATTACAGAAATCATGGAGCCACAAATTTCCTATAATATCTAGATGTCCCCAAGAGGCAGTGTAGTTAGGTCCTTTGCCTAAAGATACATGGATGTTTTCCTTATCAAAACTACAGAGAACTGTTTGCCATGTTGGTGGTACCTGCTAATTCAGGATGCCCAAGTGCTGACGTTATATTTATGTTCTATTCTACCCAGTTCTAAACTATAAAGTCTATGAGGCCAATAAAGACAAGGCTTCCTTCAGGAATTATAGTATCTTTCCAAGACAATGTGACAGCTTGGCTCTTTGGCCAGCATTCTGGATGGAGACAGTGGACTTGCTCCATCTTTGTCAGCTCCAGAGGACCAAGAGTCTTGTACTGTATCACCAAGGCCACCATGAAATATGTGGCCTCCCTTGAGTGGTTTGAGGCCTCTGAGCTTTATCTGAGGAGTAGCTGAGAGCCTGGGTTTGGAGCCAGAGTTTTCAAAGTATCCATTCCTTCTAGGTGATAAACATGAGTGAAAAAGTTAAAGAGAAAAAAAAAAATCCCACACAGTTATTCCAACACTAATCAGTGAAGCCACAGCTCAAGTGAACGGTATAGGGTATTTGGTACGTTAGCTGTCAGGAGGGCCTCTGTTCTGCTGGTGCCAATTTTGTGCCAGTCAGTAGGGGCAAAGCCACACCTGCTGACAAGTGAACACCGGGAAACTTGACTGCTCTGGCCCTTCTGCCCCCCAGACCTGGCATATTAGATAAACAAATGATGATTGACCTATAGCTGAACCACATTAACATATGAGGGAGGGGAAAGCGGGGGTGGGGGGGCTCAGTAATAGAGCTCTGGCCTGTATGTGCAAGGCTCTGGGTTCCATCCCTAACACTGCTAAGCAAAAGGGTGTTAGAGTTTGTAACACTGAACTGGTTTCGATATTTTGTTGTTGATACTCCTTTGGGGGCTGGAGAGATGGTTCAGCAATTAGGAGTGCTTGCCCTGTGGAGAACTCTGTCTCAGTTCCCAGCACCCACCTTCACCATCCTCTTCTGACCTCCATGGGCACCGGGCATGCTTGTTGTGCGCATACATGTTCACAGGCAAAACCTTCACACACACAAAATAAGTCCAAAGAAAGTTAAGATGCTGTCTTCCCTTTAAGTTTTGTCTCTTGAGCCATCGTGGGTAAAACTGTTGGTGAATACAGTGTCCTGCCAATGGTGCCCCGTGCCCCTTGGTGCCAGGCTGGCTTTGGCAGTTCCGAACAGCACGTGCTTTCCTTGTCTAAAGACATAGGCATGGGTGTGTGTGTTTAGCCTTCCCCTAAAGCTTCATCTGCTAGGCAGGCTTGGGCAGGTCCCCAGCCCAGAACATAGGGTAGGCGTTTGAATGAAACCGTAACCGAGCAAATGTTCAGATTCCTGCCACCACCATATTTGACCTTCCTGGAGGTTTGTTACCACAGTGTTGTTACAGTCTTCTCCTAATTACAGAAGTTTCCCTCAACAGTTCAGTTTTTCTCCTCTGATCAACGCCCTCTAGGTAGTGGGGTTCACTTAGTTCGCTTACTGGGCTGCTCAGCTTCGGACTTGGCATTGGAACTGTTAGCACACACTGCCCCTCGGTTTTGGGTTTTTCGACCTCTGAGTTGATATCTGGCACTTGACATTCTGTTCTTTGCTGATCCTCACCTCCTGGTTTTCTTCAGCTCGGGCAGCCTTTGTTGTCACCCTGTAAGCTCATCTATCGAAGTGGAGAGGAGATCTTAAATTAAAGTCCTCCTCCTTTCTGTGGGGGTAGTAGCGCACGCCTTTAATCCCAGCACTGGGGAGGCAGAGGCAGGTGGATCTCTGTGGGTTCCCGGCCAGCCTGGTCTAGAAAGTGAGTTCTAGGACAGCCAGGGCTGTTACACAGAGAAACCCTGCCTCGGAAAAACAAACTAACAAAATGAGGCTGACCGGGTATGGGTGCCCATGCCTGTAACCCAGAATTGAAGAGCGCAGCCAGGTGGGTCCTGAGAGCTCTCGGACTGACCAGTCTAGTTGAACTGGCGAGCACGTGATTCAGTGAGAGATGCTATCTCACGGTAGTAATGCCGAGAGCACTAGAGAAAGACACCTGCAGCCTGCCCTGGGCCCCACACTCACGTGTGTGCAACACAAACACACCCTTCTCCTGTACTAAGGGGCCACGTCTGGTCTGCTTGGCTATCTAACAAGGGTGTAATGCTTTGAAAGGAACGAACACTGATAACAGGACACAATGTGACTTTTATCTAATATACATGAGATCCTTTTGCATGAAAACCCTCTTATGAAGGGATACATAAGATAATGTTAAAGCATTAAAATTACCATTTCCCTAGGACATACATAGATCAGAATAAGCAAGGTTGAGGTGTAAGTTTTAGTTTTTATTTAGTTTCTGTTCTGCTTTGGGTTAGTTTGTTGGTGTTTCGCCCTCACCATCATATCACTTGACAGTATTAAAAGCTGCTGACAAACCATATTGTCTTTTCTAAGCTTAAAACTGCAAAATAAGTCATAAATTTGAGGATGACTTCCCTCTGCAGTGCGGCTAATGCTTAATCCTAATGTGAAATACTAAATCAGAAGATTTTTAAAAAGAAAAACGGTAGCATATACCATTGAGTCAGATCACATGATTCCAAGTCCTAATGGCAGTGTTTTTTGAGGGGCTGGAGAGATGGCCCAGTCTTTAAGAATGCTTGCAGCTCTTGCATAAGACCAAGTTTGAGTGTTAGTACCCACGTTGGGTGGTTCACAGTCACGTTCAACTCCAACTCCAGGGGTCCGGTACCCTGTCTGGCCTGCACGGCACCTGCACACAGGTAGCTAGCTCACTTGCACATGTTGTATAGACTTTGGAGACATTATTAAAGGGGAGAATTTGTAAGTCCATTAAAAGGATTTGGGGGTGCTGGAGAGGCTCAACTGGAAGAAGAAGAAGAGGAGGAGGAGGAAGCAATCCTTCAGAGGACTCAGTTTCAGTTCCTAGCACCCACATGGTTCCTTTATAACTCCAGTTCCTGGGGAATCTACCTTCTTCTGGCCCAGCAGGCACTATGTGCAAGTGGCACACAGGGACATGCATGGAAAACACTCATACACAAAATGAAAATCTTTATTTTTGTGTATTTGACACACCTCCAAAGCTTGAAGGCCAGGCTGTCTAGCCACATGCGTGAGCTAGCTTCAGATTCAGTGAGACCCTTTCTCAAAAGAAATAAGCCGGAGAGCAGTAGAGGACACCGACTTCAGCTCTGGCCCCACAGGGAGGCACCCTCCCCCATCACACACAAGAACATGACCTATGGAGCCACAAATAAGAAAGCAACCAGATGAATGAGTAAATCATTTTTCTTGAATAGGGATAGTCAAATATGAAAACACAAATACGAACATATATATCTTTATCATAAACATTCATGTCAGAGTGTTCTCTTTTTCCTGGAGTATGTCCGAACAGCTGAGTTACATCCTACAGTAGAGCATAGTCTAAGGTTTCGGAAATCTTTCTAGGTGGCCCTCATATTCCTAAGCAGTCCCTCAAAATACAGAACTCCCGAGGAGTTCAGCTTCCCGAATCATCCTCTTCCCAAACTTCCCGAAAATACTGCTATTTCTTGTGTCTGCCTTTCCTCTGTCACTGGCGCTGTGTGTTCATAATTTTTATTTCTGAATGATTTGAGAGTAGTATATATATTATTTTGCTTTTATCTGTTATTTCAGGGTGTATTTCTGAAGAGTAAGATAATGGGCTATGGAAATGTTCAGTGGATGAAGAAAGCCATTTGCTGCCAAACCTGATAGCCTGTGTCAATCTTCAGAACTTACATAGTATAAAAGAACCGACTCCCACAAGTATTCCCCTGATGTCCACACGTACATAATAGCATGCATGTACCCAAACACGCATGGACACGGACACACACACACATACTAAATAAACAAACAAACATGCAAACAAATGAATGTAATTTTAAATTTTCCCTTAAGAGAATAAGACTTTTCTTACAGAAACACAGTACAACAATAAAATTTAGTGAATTTAACATAGGCTCTTGAACTCACTGAGATCCGCCCGCCTCAGCTTCTTAAATGCTGGGATTAAAGGACAGGCTACCATACTGAGCTTATAACACATTTTGGTATAGGTTTTTATGCCTCTCTTTTATGTAATAATTACAAATTGGAGAATTTTCTGATTCCTTGGAGCTGAGGATGTAGCCCAGTATCCTTGAGTCCCATCCCTAGAGCCAGGCACACACCTGTAATCACAGTCCTTACGATCCTCGGCTACGAGGAAGTTCAAGGCTAGCCTGGGCTATAGGAGACCCTGCCTCAAGAAGCAGTCTCTTCCACTTCTCTTCTACACTGCCAGTGTTTTCACATCGAGCTTGGACTTCCCAGCTCTGATTTTTTTATATTAATCATTGATATGGCCTTTGATGATGACCATTCTCACGCTACCCCAAACGAGACTGAGAATTATTTTCAAAGTAGCTATCACTTTAATTTCCTTAATATTTGTTTATTTATTCTGAAACCAGATATCCCAGGGATCATTGTGAATCTAGCCTGCCCTACCTTGAAATCAGTCATTTATCCTGGGAATCCTGGTTTCTTTTAGTAGGAAGTGGTGTGATGTTATCTAAAGTCTATGTAAATATTGTTCTTATGTATGTGTAAATAGTAATACTGCTTCGATCTTTTTGAAACTGCTTTGCATTTCAGCAAAGGTTAAAATTTTTAATTAACATGTAATTTTAGTGTGGCGGACTCTAGATATGATCCCCGACAGTGTAGTCTGTAATTTTAGGATTTGAGTGTGCTCTGTGTCTGTATACTTAGAACTTTGAAGACTCTGGTGAAATACAGATAAGAGAAATTTGGATCTGTTCTTGTTTTACTTATTCCTTTCTTTAAAAATTTATTTATTATTTATTTTGGTTTTTTGAGACAGGGTTTCTCTGTGTAACACTCTTAGTTGTCCTGGAACTGCTTTATAGACCAGGCTGGCCTTGAACTCTCTGAGATCCACCTGCCTCTGCCTCCCAAGTGCTGGGATTAAAGGTGTGTCCCACCACTGCCCGCCGATACTTTATTTACTTTTATTTTATGTGCACTAGTGTTTTGCCTGAATGTATGCCTGTTTAAGGGTGTCAGATCCTAGAGTTACAGACAGTTTGTGAGCTGCCATGTGGGGATGGGAATTGAACCTGAGTCCTGGGAGAACACTGAGCAATCTCTCCAGCCCCGATGTCCTAAAATTTTTTTAATTTAATTTTATTTATATGTATGGGCGTTTTGGCTGCATGTATGTCTATGGACCACCTGCATGCCTGGTGCCGGAAGAAGGCATCTGACTTCGTCACTGATCCATTGCAATGAAGAGACACAGTGTCAAGGCAACTCTTATAAAAGAAAGCATTTAATTGGAGTCTCAGAGGGTGAGTCCATGATCATCATGCTAGGATGCAGGCAGGCATGGCACTGGAGCAGTAGCCGAGAGCTTTACATCCTGATCCACAGGCAGTGGGCAGAGAGAGAAGCAGGGCCTTGTGTGGAGTTTTGAAACCTCAGAGCCCATCCCCAGTGGCACACCTCCCCCCAAACAGTTACCCTAACTGGGAAGAAGCATTCAGACATAAGCGCCTGTGAGGCTCCTTGTTACCCAAACCACTACAGCATCAGACCCCTGGTGCTGGTGTCACTGGTGGTTGTGAGCCATCATAGGGGTGCTGGGAATAGAACCCTGGTCCTCTGGAAGAGTAGCCTGTGCTCAGGTAACCTCTGAGCCATCATCACTCCAGCCCTTAACTCTCTTCTTCTCTCCTCAATTTTCAAATTTCTATTCTGCCTTCCACCCTCTTCCTTGAATATCACAGGATATTAAATTATCAATGTAGAAAAACTGTACCAGTATTGCAGGTGTAAGTAACATGTTTGCAGTGGATTTGAACACATCAGTAATAAACTCAGTCACCAGCAGTGCATTGGTGTTGCACTAAGGAAAGGAGTCCAGTTCCCCTGGGTGTCATGTGACCAGGAGGGAACCCAGATTCTAATTTTCTGCTTCTCTCTCTCTTACATCACGCTGGCTCTCGGTCGCATGAGTCTGAATCAGTTCCTGCCAGAATGCTGTCTTCAGAATCTGTGTGTCTGTCCTAACAAAGGACTTTGCTCTCCTTTTTATTGAACAGCACAGGAAGTGTCACATAGGGAAGGACTGAGGGACACTTCACAGAGTTTTCCAAGGAATTAAGTCACTGACTCCAAATCACCCTAGCTGGCCCAGATAACAACAAATATTACAAACACCATTGTTTATCAAGCAATATGTTTGTCCCATCCAACATTTATGATGGATAGTCATTTTATAAGGCCACTTTTCAGCCTGTTTGCTGGTTCTAGCAAATAATTATCATAATACACACACACACACACACACACACACACACACACACACACACACACACTCACTCACTCACTCACTCACTACCGTCTGGGTCAGGAGCATGGGAGAGTACATAATGGAAGATTACAGCTATGTATTAGCTTAGGTTGTAAAAGCTGATTACAGGGGAATCCAAGGCAAGTAAGGTTGGTTGTTACGTTGTTTCTTAAAGGCAGGTTAAACAGTAGGCTGGCAGTCTTAAATCTTAAGTGACCCTAAGATGTATTATTAACTTTAGCTGTGAGTTCCACCAAAATTTCTAGTTTCTTAGAATATAAGATACTTTTATCATAATGCATTGCCACAGCTCTCAGATGGCCCAGCTAGTCCACTCCTGGGCATATACCCAGATCTCAGATTGCCCCTAACTGGCTCTCTCTGTACGTATCTCTCACATATGGGAAACACCCTGTTCCCACCGCCTTTCATCTTGAGAGCGTCTCTTCAACAAAAACAACTTTCATGTGACACCTGGCAGGGAAACAGTAGAGGTTGGTTCTTGGACCCCCAAGTCCTCCTAGATCAATAACTGAAGGCGACCTTCCACATTTATAATAAGAGACTGGGCAGAGGAAGATAAACTTGGAACCCAGAGGAAGATTCCTTCTGCCAGCAGACAGCATGTCCAGCTGCCCCAAAGAGCCTCCCTGGGCGACAGGAATCTGTCTTGTCTGTAAGCAGGAAAGGGGTCACAGTAACCTCCGGGTGGTAAAGGAAGATGGGGCGTCTGATTGGGCTGTCCTGAGAGGTGGAGCTGACTGTTCCTCCCCATTCTTTCTGATGCTCCCACCAGAACAGGAAAGACCCTCAAGGTAAAGAATTCAACCACCCAGCCCCTGAGTTTGGGTTACCAGGTAGCTAGCTCCACAGTGATAATGGCCCCCACAGTCACCTGCCAACTCACACGAGTGGTAGCCTTCCTGTTGCTAATTACATACCTTCTTCCTAGATACCAGTGTTCTGGCAGGGTAGAAGACCTGCCAGCTCTATAAAGGACATGCCACGAAACACTGGAAGCCTGGTTTACTTGTTCTCTCCAGGTCAGACTTCATGAGAACCGAGTTTCACAGGTGTGACAGGGGCCAGAGTAGAACCTGGTTTCCATACTGATGGGTTTGCCCACATGTAAAGCATGCATTAAAGACTTAGTCCTGGCCAGCAAGACAGCTCAGTGGGTAAGGGTGCCTGGCACCCAGCCTGACTTTGAGTGCGCTCAATCCTTAGAACCCACATGGTGAAAAGATGGAACTGATTCTGGCACATTGTAAGTTGCTCTCTGCACATGATCTGTCTAACCCATCAACTGTAAGATTCTAGCTGTGACATTTCCCCTCTTCTCGGTGCTGTGTGCCCACAGGTTCGCTGGGCACTGAATATCCATTCCCTTACCCCACCCCCACCGTAAATAAAGTTGCAAATTTGACAGGTCAGAGCAACTGTTCACTGTGTCCCCAAAGAATCATCTGTTAGAGGATACTGACCTTCTGAGCTTCCTGTCCTCTGTTGAAATAGAAGCAGAGGCAAAGGCACAATATTCCAGCTTTTCCTACAGGTAGAAGTTCAAACCACCTATTTGGGGTAGGAGAGGGCCAAGCCAAATCAGCCCTCCTGACTTAGTATATTGTTTGGGCTAGAAACTGCTGCCAACACTTCAAAGTTCTGGGGTTTTCGTGGGACCCTGATGACCTCCCTGTATAACACCTATCAAATTTCAGGTCCTTCTGATGCCATACCATATGGTGAGGTACTAATAAAAGGAAGTCAGACTCTTCAAGTTTCACCATGACTGACCAAACATGAGCAAAGAATGGCACCAGTAAACGTGCCAAACTGGATGGAGAAAAGCCCACAAGGCCTGGGGGGGGGGGGGGGGAGCATACCAATTGGTTGTCCATTGCCAAATGGTTAGTCCTGAAGACGTACGTACAAGTAACATCATATGGACCGAACAGGTTATATTTAGAGGTACATATGGGTATATAAATACATACAAGCTTGCAGTAACAATGAACAAGAGGCCATGAACTTGGAGGCGAATGGAGTGGGCATACATCCCTTACTAACTGGTTCTTGGGCGATTCTAGGGCTAGATCTAGGAACTAGATACTGTCTAACTGTTGGATTTGTTCTTGGGTCCTAACTTTTAGCTCATATTCAGAAATCGGATGTCAGTTTCCCCCTACCCATAATTCATCTGAGGAAGATGTTTGCGCTTGTGTGCTAATGGTTTTTACTCATCCAGTTTTAACATTGAGGTCCTTCAATATTTACAAATATCACAGAAACCTTCTTAGTCATACCTACACATGGCTACACACTTACAATAGGAGTTTGTTTGAAGGGAGCTAGAATGTTTTATTTGGCACCAAACCCTTGGTGCTGAGGCCTGCACAGTGATCCCCCACAGTCAGGTTTTTGGTTCTGCTCTCCCTAAGGAATATTCCAGGTTGGGTTCCTTTTTCAATCAAGCCCTTAAACATCAAAAGAAATGTTCAATCCTCTCTTCCAAATTTTGGAGCTGTGACTGCTGATTATCTGACTTCACAGTGGATTGGAGTGCACCATTTCCAAGACTTTTTTTTTTCCCCCAGTGGGGTTGGGGGGTTTAAGGGGACCCCATAGCTACCATACATCACTTTAAGCATCTCACTTCCACCCACAGCTTCTGAACAGGCACCACAAGGACTGGGGCACGATGTCATGGGTAGTTTTGTGGAACCACAGGGCTGTGGCCAGCTCTTGGGTTCTAACCCCTACATCAGGAGCGTAGGCTCTATGTGGGTTTCCTAGCCATGATGCATGAACAGACTATATCTTCAAAAGACCCTAGTTTCATCACAGTCCCATTAGCAGTGGTTCTGCTGCATCGTGTGAGCTTTTCAAAGGGACTATAGGAAGAGACAACCTAGAGGGAAGGTCCTATCTACTGTGACTTGGGGAGGAGAAAACGGGAAATGTGACTTCAACACTCACCTCAAATATATGTAAAAACTTCCTATAAAATTAGGAAGCCTAAGATCTCTGGAGGCCACCGTGTCTTGGGTTAGCCCAATCTCGCCATCTTTGAATGTGAGCTGAGACATTTGTGTCTGCTGTTGAATTTTTCTTTAGTGGACTAAGAACCTCCTGGGCCTTAGAGTCCAGATGTTTCTTGCAGTTAGCTGTTTGGAGAAAGAGAATCACTTATAACTATGGGTAATTTTTAGTTCTTTTAGTGGTAAATTATCTTATTCAATTAGAAAATAAGAGATAATTCTTGAATCTTGCAAACAAACCCAAAGTGCTTCTTAGAAAACTGTTTTACTGAGTTGGTGTAATGTCCTCGTGAAACACGTTCTTTGCAGGTAAGGTTATGCCCCTATATTTTTGAAGACTGAAATCCCGCCTCCCACAGTTGTAAACAATATTGACTGAGTAGAACAATTTCTTTGTGGTATTTCGTTGCAAAGCTTTTCTTGTCCACTGGCATAATGCTTTGAAAATTGGGCAAAATGATTCTCTAAGATACTTTATTGGAAAAATATTGACTAGAAATTCTGGGGATGGAGAGATAGATCAGGAGATAGTGTATATTGTTCTTGCAGAGAACCTGAGTTTGGTTCCCATCACCCATGTTGGTTAGCTTACAACTGCCTGTAAATCTAGCTTCAGGGGATCCAATATCCTCTTTTGGCTACTGGGCACATACTTTCATGGGCATAGATATACACATAATTTAAGAAAATTTCTGAAAATAAAAAGGAGGGATATTGGAATGATAGAATAAAAGGTTCAATTATTGAATCCACTTTTAGACTAAAAAGCAACTGTAGCTGGACGTTTTTCTGTGTCCTGGCCGGTCCACAGCCGCTCAGACCCAAATAAACACACAGAGGCTTATATTAATTATAACTGCTCAGCCATTAGCTCAGGCTTATTATTGACTAGCTTTTACACTTAAGTTAACCCATAATTCATATTTATGTTTAGCCACATGGCTTGGTACCTTTTCTCAGTTCTGCCTTGTCATCTTGCTTCCTCTGTGTCTGGCTGGCGACTCCTGACTCAACCTTCCTCTTCCCAGAATTCTCATCTGCTCACTCCACCTATACTTCCTGCCTGGTTACTGACCAATCAGTGTTTTATTAAACCAATGTACAAAAGCATTTTCCCATAGCAAGCAACTACTAGTCTCAAATAATTTACATTGGTATGGATTTTTTTATATTGATACAAATTTAAGGTTATTTTTGTTAGAACATACTGCATATATATTTCTACTCTTGTTTAAGATATTGTACCTATGCAGCTCATTTAAAAATGTAATGTAAAGTTCTAGTCCTTGAAAACTATTATTATGTACTGTTTAGGATAATAAAGAAATGCAGGTTAGTAGTTAGTCACCTATTACATTCAAACTTATAGTCATGTTGGGTATGTTTTCAGGATCAAACACAGATATATTTTAGACAAATGGTGTTCAAACATTTCAGAGACCTACAGAATATGGCATTTAAAATGTTTTAATAACATAAGGCTTTTTATGATACTGAGACATGTCTGCTCCTGGCAGCACCAGTTTATTTCAAAAAAGGGTGATGGGCATCAAAGAACCTCCACATGGAGTTTGCTTTTCATGTGGCAAAGCAAGCCATTTGGGCAAGGGGCTGCCCTTGCCTTGACTGCTGACAGTATGTTGTCCAAACTGGACAAGCAGGACATAAAAGTAAGGCAACTGCCAAAGTTTGCTAAGACAAAGTAGGACAGTCTTTCAAATTTCTTGCTTCTTAGAAAAGTCGGTCAGATATTGTAGGCCTGTATGCCAAAGATGGATGCTCCAACGCTGCCGAGGAACCTTGGGCGACTGTCCAGGCTGCCAGCTGTCTCTGTCATTTCTATAGTTTTGGAAGTTGTTTGCTCTGCACTTTCTGTTTACTCAGGTAATATTATATCCTTTTCAGGTCTCTGATGGAGTAAGATGAGATAGTTATAGTTTTCCTTGCTACCAAATTTAGAAAAGAAATTCACAAGAGAGGTATAAAGTGTATAAGGTTAAAAGACATAAAAGCTTAAATTGTTTATCTAAAAAAATGTTCTGAAGTTTAAAAAGATAATTTCAGGATGGTAATACAAGTTATGATAGAAAAAGTTTAAGTATAAAACTTGGACTCATCAAGATAAGATAGATAATAGAGTAATTTCTCCAAATTTGACAAATATAAATGGACTAGACATTGTGAATGTAATTCTTACTTGATAGTTGTTCTTATTGTGTATAATTTTACTGTATTAAAGTTAAAACCATTCCTTTTTATTTAGACAAAAAGGGGGAAATGTTGTGGCATATTTGTACACTGTATAAAGATGTGTTGCTATTATACCCACCAAAACTCTCATTCACCATAGGCGGAGTAAACAAAATATTCCATGACAAAACCAGATTTAATCAATACCTATCCACAAACCCAGCTTTACAGAAAGCACTAGAAGGAAAAATCCAACCTAAAGAAGCTAAACACACCCATGAAAACTCTGGCAATAGATAAACCCACACCAACATCTGAAGAAATAGAAGGGACAAATTCCTCCCCAGAAAATGCATGACCTGTGAAAGCTGCTAAGAGTTTGAGGCAGATTCAGGGAGAAAGAAAGCCCCTACCTCCAAAGGCAGCTAGCAGAGGAGCAGAGCAGCCTGGGATGTCTGGGGCTCTGCATCTGGGGGGAAGGGAGAGTGCAGGGTGAGAGTGGAATCAGTGGGAGAAAAATTTCTCTGAAAGAGCTATGGAAAGGCTGTTGTAAATGATTTTGTTTTTCACTGACTGACTAGGACAAACGCAAGCCCAGAGGAAAGTTGCTGTCAGAAATTGCCCACCTTAATGCGCGCTAACGAGGCAGGTGCAGTTCTGATTTGGGGACTTCATCCTGAGAATGTTACAGTCCCCTAGCAACAAGTATTACAACTCTATAACGACAACACTCACTAAATCCCAGTATTGTATAGCAAAGCTGACTATAAGCTCTAAACTTTAGAAATGATGTATGTACTTTCTGTCTAGTTAAGAGAATCTTTCTAATAGAGATAGTGATAATAATTAAGAGTAAGAAGTAGAAAAAGATGAAAATAAGATATGTGAGTTTGTAAAAATTCTGTCTTGTTAGATCTGTGTTAAGAAATCTTTAGGTGTTTACTAAGTTAAATATATGCTAATGGTAGCCCTATATAAGTTTGTAAAGTAGATCCATAGAGTTCCTTTAAAAATATAAGCTTGCAAGAAGAATCTAAGGTAGTCCTAAAACATATAGTAATAAGCTTGTAAGAAGTAAAGATACTAGTTGTAAATGTAAGTTTAAATAATAATTAAGAAGATGGAATGAATATAAGAAGTATATAAGAAGTAATAAGAAATATATCTGCTAAAGTAGTTCTATAGTTTCCTTAAAGAGTATAAATAAGTAGATGTTAATATGTTATATGTGAGTTTGTAAAAATGTGTAAATGTTGAGTGTGAGTTTATGCTTAATGTATATGGTGAAAGAACCCGAGACACAGAAGGTTAGTGTCATAGTAGACTGCAAAATAGGCAGTCTGAATGGTTTCAAAAGCTCCAGAAGCCAGAATCAGCACAAGGTACCCACAGCTGAGATCTGTGGAAAATCAATGCAATACAGAAAAACCTGAGCTAACGTCAAAAATAGTGCGGTTTAGAATACTACTGTACCTAGAAAGGTCTCTGTCTGTGAGAACAAAAGTTGCAGAGACGCTTGTTTGAACTAAAATTATTAACTGCAAAAAGTTTTGGTTGTAAAACGTCTCTTCATATTTGGAAGTGAAAGCCTGATACCAGAATTTACTTTTTCTTGAACTTCTTGAACTAAATGAGAAAACTACAAAAAGATTTTGGTTATGGATTTATCATATTTGGAAGGCTAGTACCAGAATTTATCATTTGAATTTTGAGACTTAAGAAATGAAATGCACAATAGAGATTTCATTGCAATGGGACAATTTCGAGTTTATAGTAATGACCTAGGAACTGTATGCTGGAACTGGGTTAAAAATGGAACTGTTTAAATGAAGAAATTTATTGTTTCTACCTTGACTCAAGATGCATGTTTGTGTATGCATATATGCTGGTGATTCATGTATTGTTCTATGTTAAAAATGCAATTGTTTTGTGGAAAAAAATAAATAAACTTATTTAAAAAAAGATGTGTTGCTGTGATTGGTGTAATAAAAAGCTGAATGGCCAATAGGTAGGCAGGAGGTAGGCAGGATTTCTTGGGGGAGAAAGGAAGAGGAGGAGTAATCTAGGCACATGGGAGATGCTAGGAGACACAGAGAAAAAACAGGAGGTGCAAGATGGAAGAGAGGTAACGCCACATGATAGAACGTAGATTAATGTAAATGGGTTAGTTTAAGTTCTAAGAGCTAGTTAGGAACAAGACTAAGCCATAGGATGAACTTTAATAATAACTTTAATAATGCCACAACATTTCCCCCTTTTTGTCTAAATAAAAAGGAATGGTTTTAACTTTAATACAGTAAAATTATACACAATAAGAACAACTATCAAGTAAGAATTACATTCACAATGTCTAGTCCATTTAGTAAGGAGTCTCCAGAGCTGGCTGGCAGGACAGAAAAAGCCTCATTACACATGTGTGCCACTGTGCATATGTGGAGATCAGAGGACAGCTTCATGGAGTCATGGAGTTGCTTCTCTCCTTTCCCCTCACTGGGGAAACTCACACCATCAGCTTTGCAGACAAGAGTATTTACCCTCTGAGCCATCTTGCAGGACTCATTTTCATATGGCTTCTTCAGACCATAGCAATTGGAATAGATAAGACCTTAAAGCTAAGCCTATTTTTCTGTCCTTTTACAGAAGAAAAAGAAATGTGTGCTCTGCTTTAGAGTATCAGTGTTCCTAAGCTGAAGTGGTATGAGCGGATAGCATCGTGCGGTGGTGTGCATGTCATGGAAGGCAGGCAATCAAAATTTAGAGATAAACTAAACCAGACCAAACAAGAACAAAGCCAGAGCATATACACAAACATCCAAGTACTGAGACAACTATCACTCATTTAAAGAGACAGGGGAGGATCATCATCTGTGGTTGGCTTGACTCAGAGTGTGTCTCATTTCATTTGATATTGGGTCTGTGTAGTCCAGACTAGCATCAAACTGGCAGTCCCCCTGTCTCAGTCTCCAAAGTACTAGTAGGATTACAAGTATGCTTCCATCACACCTGCCAGGTTTTCCAGTGGGGGTCAAAGAATGATGTAAACGGAGTTTCTCTGTTCTGCCCAGTCCCGCAGCTGCTTTCAAATAATTGAGTTGGAGGCCTAATATTTATTACTTATAAATGCTTGGCCATTCGCTCAGGCTTATTACTGACTAGCTCTTACACTTAAATTAACCCATAATTCTTATCTATGTTTAGCCACGTGGCTTGGTACCTTTTTTCTCAGTGAGGTATTCTCATCTTGCCTCCTCTGCATCCGGCTGGCGACCCCTGACTCAGCCCTTCCTCTTCCCAGATTCTTAGATTGGTCACCCTGCCTATACTTCTCACCTGGCTACTGGCCAATCAGCATTTTATTAAACCAATTTGAGTGACAAATCTTTACAGTGTACAAGAGGATTATTCCACAGCAGAATGATGGAACTTGTGTCTAGTCAGTTGGTTTCAGATTATAATGCAGTGTGGTAAATATACTAAACAGTAATAGTAAATGTGTACTTTCAACATTGTCATACTTGGATATTCTTTGCCACTGTATCTTTGACATTGTCCTAGGTTTGAGCTAGGCCCATTTTTTAATCTCAAGTGCCCTGGCTTTTCTGAGGCCAGGATTTTCAAAAGAGCTCAGTGAGGACCTTATAAAGGCTGACCCTCACTGGAGCAGATTATAGTGTAGCACGAAGAGCTAAAATTAGAGGGAAGTATGCCTCTGCTGCAAATAGTAACAGCTCAGTGAGAGGTACTCTCGGTGATCAGTGTCTTCCTTCAACCTGGCTGCAGGAAACAGGTTTGTTTATTTCAGATTCTGCTGATGTTTATAAGTCTTTGCATACATATATATGCTTATGTGTTACTCAGTTATTCTCCACATAGTCGGGTAGATGGTGTTGGCAATAAGCTCCCATAGCCAGGCATGAAGAAAAACTTAAGCATTTAGAACTAAAGTTGACATAAAAGCTAAAGCTTTTAAAATGAAGTGTTTTGTGGCACTTTTCCAATGAGAGGGTGAGAACAGGGTGCAAAGACAGCATTAATTGGAGGACTCTTTGAATTGGTATTCTGGCTCAAAAAAAAAAAAAAACTTTTAGAGAAAGCTCACACCTGAAAATTCCCAAATATTTACAAAATAAGAACATTTTGATAGAGACCTACATTTTATATCTTATTTTTGTTCCCAAATTTCCTAATGAGACTCAAACTCTTGGTGATTTTTGGTCGTTGAATGATAATACATTTGGATGTTTGTCGTCCTGGGGAGTATGGAATGTGGAGGAAGATATAGTAGGTGTTACCACTTTGCACCAATTCAGTATTGCTGATCTGGGGTGAATCTAATAACAACATCGACAGGGAGATTTCGGAATGAGTTTCACAGTTAATGTAAGTAATCCATGCGTGGGTGCTACTTTTCCAGCATCCATCGGATGAAACGGGATGGCAGTGTGAGGATCCTAGCACTGTAACTAACTATGTGCATTGTTTCAGTATTTATACTGTTCCTAGAGTCTTCTTCAGGCTCCTCATCCTTGCGTCTCAAAGCCGTTCCTTTCACTATGTGAAGTTGTTAAAAACTCAGCTCCAGTGGTAAAATAAATTGTTTGCATCTGTTGCTTCATTGGTAGGTAGTTTTACTTCTTCAATAACAATTGATGTGAAGTTGTTGGTGGTAAGGGGAATTTTGTTTTGTTTTGGTGGTTCTAGTAATAGACCACTAGACCTAGCGCATGCCAGCAAGTGTTCTACCATCCAGCAGCAGCCCAGCCCTGGGAAGGAACGTTTATTTTATAAATTGAATCAGGATTCTCCATACTGCTAATGATTCTTTTAAACTTTGGGAAATAATAAATAATTGCTTGAGTGCTGCAGATTTTCTTGGGTATTTAATGGTGTAATTGAAGAAATCTAGACATTTTCAAATCACAGTTTATACAAATGTTTTTGTAGTACTAAAAATTTTTAAACAATAGATGATAAATGCAGTAACTTGTTTGGGTAGCACATACTGTCTTACTTGGCCTCTGTAATTTAAGTAATCTCTATGTGTGGTGTATATTCATGCCAACAGTGGATTAATTGCTAAAAGGTCTTGGAGAACAAATTTTATATATCAGTACTTGAATTTTTCTTACATAGAAAAAGCACAGACTACATTTACCTTCTTTTTAAGTAGATAAGTTACACTTTACAGTCTTTGAAGGAATTTTTTTTTCCTATTAACAATTAAACATTGCTCCATGTTAGCACAGCTGCTTACTGGTTACATATTTAAATGCTTATCTGTTGCTTAATTTTTAGGTGTTAAAGATAGGAGGGCTGGAGAGATGGCTCAGTGGTTAAGAGCACTGGCTGCTCTTCCAGAGGACCCAGGTTCAATTCCCAGCACCCACATGGCAGCTCACAACCATCTGTAACTCCAGTTCCAGGAGATCTGCCATCTTCACAAAGACATACATGCAGTCAAAACACAAATGCACATAAAATAAAAATAAATTAATTTTTAAAAAAGAGCACTCATATACATGAAAAAATAAATCTTAAAAAAAAAAAGATAGGAAATAATGTAAAAACCTGGGCGTTTCCTAACCTCGTTGAAGTTGGACACTCAGGGTAGAACAGACCACCCTCAGTCAGATGACTGTAAAATGAGCTGTGGTGCTAAAGACTGAAGGAGAAGAACACTGAAAGTGGTCGGGGAGTCCTCTGCAGAGGAGGTATTTGAGTGTGTGTGAAGATAAGCAGCAGTTGGAGGAGCCATCCTGAAAGAGGCAGGCACACGGCCTCAGGAACTGGGCTCCTCTTGTCTTTTGGAGCACACACAGAGAACAGTGAGGTCACAACCCAGTATGTATGTGATGGAAAGAAATGGGGACTGGATATAATTACGTCATAGAGATGGAGTCAGAACCTGAGAAGTGGCTCAGTTAGATCTAATTCATCCTCTTGTAAGTCTGCGTAATGTTCCATGTGGTGGTTAAATTGTGATTCACTTAGCTAGACACATGCTTTTTGTGCAACTGTATCTTTCACATACACTTAGGTTTGCCTTGGTATGTGGATGTAACTAAAGGATACCACTAATAAAGCAATTGTTAAACTGTAGGATATACATGTAAGTATTTACAGATACTCACCATATATTTCCTTAAAGCATGGCGTGAAGTCTAACTTCTGTTAAAGTCAATGCAGGTGGTTGTTTGCCAACCTTTGCCAAAAGTGGTTCTAGGTAAACTTTCCCATTTTGCTAATCCAGTAATTTAGAAGCCATATCCATGCATGGTTCAGGTGAGTATGTGGTTATTATCTACATAGGTTTATTTTGACTGCTAATTTAAAGCACAAACTTTGTTCTCTTTTTCAGTAATTTTATGAATAAGCATCAGAAGCCAGTACTAACAGGCCAGCGGTTCAAAACCCGGAAAAGGGGTAAGTTGTGGTGTGTGTGCTCACACGTGCATAATTTGCTAATCAGATTTTAGGATTGAGGAGAGCCTGAATGATTTCCATACTTCCTCTTCCTGGTACACTGAACTCTGAATAGCCTTTACCCGGCAGTGCAGCCGTGGAACTGGGTTGCTTGTGTTTGGTGTTGGGTGGCTCTTACATCCTACACCGAGCTGTGCCTCTTTTGGGACAAAATGAAGACAATTGATCAAATAAACTTAGCTGTTTTTTTACAAACTTCACTGTTTTGACACCATTGTTTATATTGTAGTTTCCTGTTTTGGTTTTTGAGAAAATATTCATGACAAAGATGGTAATGCTAAGAGAAAAGTGTTCCAGAAAATTGAAGTCAGGTTACATCTAGTGCCATGCCGGCCTTTGGTGTCCATGGGACTTTTCACTCTTTCCTGCTGTGGGTGAACAGTAGGAGACCCAGGCTGATGCAGAGCAGTAGGATTTAAGTAAAATGTGTTGCTGTCCTCTGTGTAGGGATTTGAAACATGATTTCTTGTCTCATCTTGCACAATTTTATGCATTGTCAGCTTTGTAGTTACATTGTGCACACAATGTAGTTTTGCATAGTTATGTGTCATATATAATTTTTATTATTGGTTTTATACAATTCTGTCTTTGGATATAAAAATGGTTCAGCTAAAACTTTAAAAGATACTATTTCCGGGAATAAGATGAAGGAAGTGAAGAATTACTGAAAATACCAATGTGGTTGCCCTTTTCCTGGTTAGCAACCTTTTCATCCTTTTTTTTTTTGGTGTGTTTGGTTTTGATTTCCGGAAGGTTTTCACTTGTAGCCCAGGCTAGTCTAGAATTCAGCATGTAGCCCCAGCTGTCTTTGAATCCTCCCGCTTCAACCTCCTGAGCTAAAACTGCAACACGCGTCTCCACGCCTGTGTGATTGCCCTTTCCTTTTCAACCTTTTCCCTTGGGCTCATCGTCAGCCCTGGCCAGGGCCTTGCACATCACACTTGTGAGGCAAGTACTGCACCGTGGAGCTACATCCCCAGCTCTTGACGGAGATGACGATTAAGAGAGACTTCACCCTGAAAAGGAAGACATGTGTACGCCGCCCTAACTTGTGGTCTCTAGACGGGGCCATCATTTATCCCGGGACACTAGCTCTCACGGGCAGAAGATAGCACTGAAAACGTGCTTGACAAAGTTCTCCCGGGTGTCCTCTGAGGACCTCCTCCCAGATGACTCGGCGCTGTCTCCTTCCATGCCTTTCCCTTGGCACTTCTGTGGGAAATTACTTACTGAGAGACAAAGGACTTTTTACAAGCACAAGTTTTTGTTTTTGTGTTTGTTTGTTTTGATTGGGGGGGGTTGTTGTTGGTTTTGGTGGAGTTTTTTTGTTTGTGTGTTATTTGTTTGCTTTTGTTTTTTGTTTTTTTGTTTTTCAAGACAGGGTTTCTGTCTTGCCCTGGCTGCCCTGGAACCTGCTCTGTAGACCAGGCTGGCCTTGAAGTCACACAGATCTGCCGGCCTCTGTCTCCCGAGTGCTGGGATTAAAGGCGTACATTACCAGGTCTGGCTCAAACACAAGTTTTTAAGTTCTCTTAGGTAAAAATAATCCTTTCTGTGTGTACTCTTGCCGCAGCCTGGGTGTTTCCACCAACTGTGTTTCCCAGTGCCTCAGTCTGTAATTCCCAAATTATCGAAACCACCTCAGTCAACGTCCAAGCACGCAGTAGTATCGTACCTCACACACTGCACACACACATATATACTAAAATATACACACACACCACATATAGTATCGTTGTGAGAATGGTTCAGTTGAAGTCAGTCACAGACTTAATAAATGGCCCACGGTCTTTTTAGTCCCTGTGTTTTTCATATGATGAGGAAGGAAACGTCTGTCTCCTGAGGGAATTTCCCTGTGGTTAGATGCTGAGTAAAGGTGATGTCTGTTCTCCTTTCCGTGGGTTCCTCTGGCTCAGAGCTGTGATTCCTCTGCCTGCAGCCTATGTACTTTGTTCCTTTCGAATTTTAATCATTTCCCCCTCCCCCTCTACACAACAAGACTCTAATTATATTTTTTCAGTTGCTCCATTTGCATGTTGGTGGCTACATAATGTTTTTGTTACAGCATCAAAGGGTCTTTTATCTCTTGTTTTATAGCGAACACTGTTGCTATTAATTTATATATGTCTTTATGGCATTCTCCCCGCATGACTCTGACTAGTACTGTGGTTCTGGTGTTGGTATAAGTGATGTTAACTACTTATTACCCATTCTCACATTAGACAACTACAAGTAGCCATTCTGTGCAAGCTAGAACTTTTACTGATATCAAAATCATGCAAGCATGTAATTTAAACAAACGGCTCTATGAGATGTAGTTCCAGCAGCGGGGCCTCTTGACTCTTAACGGATGCTTTGATTTTCACATTCGTGAAGCCAGATCACCCTTTCCTGTGGCTCCCACGCTCGTTCTCTTTCCTCTCTGTCTCTCTGTCTCTGTCTCTCTGTCTCTCTCTCTCTCTCTCTCTCTTTCTCTCTCTCTCTCTCTCTCTCTCTCTCTCTCTCTCTCTCTCTCAGCAGTATTAAATGTTCACCTCCTACTATGAAAACAGGGTTCATCTCGCTCTGACGGTCCTCACTCGCCCGCATGCCTCCCATCCTCCTCTCTCCTGTGAACAGACATGATCTTTAAGGTGCACTCTTTCTTACGGTATCATTGTGATCCTTTGGCTAAATGAATTTAGTCATTTTCTTATTTATGCTTCATTTTCTGTGGATTAAAACTAGGCAACCCTAACTTCCTCCATTATATAAAGGAATTGATAGCAATGATAGTACATTGAAGGAATTCTTGTATCATTGATGCATCTCACTTTTTTTTATTAGTTCTTTAAGAATTTCATACGGTTTATTTTGATCCTAGTCACCTTGTCTCCCTCCCCCAAACCTTCTCAGATATGCCCCTTTCCCTTCCCACACAACTTCTGTGTCTGTTTTTTTAACCCCACCAGGACCAGCTTGTGCTGCCCGAATGTTCTTGGATGTGTGGCCTCTTCATCAGATTCTGGAAGACTTATTGGGGCTACACTTTTAGGGAAAACTGACCCTTCCTCTCCCACCCAGTAGCTAATAATTGACACAAGCTTGTCAGCTAGGGGTGGAACTTTGTGCCCAACCCCCTTCTCCATGCTTCTTGTTCAGGCTTGTGTGGGTCTTATACATGATGTCATGGACACTATGCGTTCATACACACATCTGTCCTGCTGCATCCAGAAGTCATTGTTTCTTGGCATCACCCACTGGCTCTGCCTCTAAGCTCTTCCCACCCCCTCCTCCATGGTGATCTCCTTTTGGAGGTTGGAGTATGGTACCTAAGTGCCTTCTTTTTTCAGACAGGGTTTCTCTGTGTCATTTTGGTGCCTGTTCTGGATCTCGCTCTGTAGACCAGGCTGACCTCGAACTCACAGACATCTGCTTGGCTCTGTCTCCCGATTGCTGGGATTAAAGGCGTGCGCCACCTCAGCCCTCCTAAGTGCCATTCACCCTCACACTGTATCAGACTGAAGAGCTCTCCTGGTCACATTGCAGCAACTTTGAGTTGTCACCTTGAAGCTGGACTGTCCACTGTCCACACGAGTGTTTTTCCTTCTCGTGGATTTTTTTCCTTTCCTTTGTAGGGTCTCATGACGCAGCCAACAGTTACTCCCCATTCTTGAGGCTTTGAATGTTTCAATACATCCTCACTTTTTTTTTTTAGGTTTTTTTTTATATTTTCATTTTTCTTTATTAAGAAGTTTTCTACTAACTCCACATACCACCCACAGATCCCTCCTCCTCCCTCCTCCCATTCCCCAGCCCTCTTTCCCAAGCCACCCTGCATCCCCACATCCCCCAAATCAAGGTCTCCCATGGGGAGTCAGCAGAGCCCAGCACACTGAGCCTAGGCAGGTCCAAGCCCCTTCCCACTGCACCAAGGCCACACAAGGTGTCATACCACAGGCACCGGGTTCCAGAAACCTGCCCATAGACCAGGGACAGATCCCGATCCCCCTGCGTAGGTGCCCCCCAAACAGTTCAAGCCAAACAACCGTCTTCCATATCCAGAGGGCCTAGTCCAGTCCGATGGGGGCTCCACAGCCACCAGTCCACAGTTCATGGGCTTCCACTAGTGTGGCCGGTCATCTCCTTCATCATGATCTCCATGTCCCTCACCTGCAGTATCTCTCCTCCCTCTCATCAATTGGCTTCCCGGAGCTCAGCCTGGTGCCTGACCATGGATCTCAATACAGCCTCACTTTGCTCTTTCCTTGAAGAAGAATAGTTTGACTGAACTCTGGGATGGAAATGGTTTTTAGCCACATTTTTGAAGATCCTGGTTTCTGAACCAGAATTGTTCGTGACTTGTTGAACAGTTCGTGGATACTTTATGTGGACTTGGTTTTGGTTTTCTCTGCCCCAGAAACTTCAGATAGTTGCTTTCTTTCTGGTGTTGTGAAATTTCATGACAAGGAATACACCTTGTGTGGGTCCAATTTTAAGTGTAGTGTGTTCACATCATTCGTCAACTGAAAGCCCGTATTTTTCAATTCTATAAAAGTTTCTGAAAAATCTAAAAGACAGTCTCCATTGACTTGCTGTCTTTGCCGTACTGTTTCGGTGTTTGAGTAGTCGTCCCTCTGCCCTGTCTTTTGACTAAGATTTTTCTAGATGGTTCACAACAGATGCTTTCAGCTTTCTCCTTCAGTTCTCCACTTGAGTTCTCCACCCTTCTGTCATTTTTCATTCCAAGAGCTCACTGTTACTCAGGAAGTATTTATTATGAACACTTCTCTCTGCCTCCCCCTTCTCCCCTTTTCTCCCCAACTCCAGCCTTCCACACAACACCTGTCTGAAGTCCAGACCAGAACTCCTTCAGCTCCTTTCCTCCCCTCCCACCCACTCCATGCCGAGCCGTGTTCATGGATACAGCTCCCATTCGCTCCTGATGCCTTTCTATTATTCTATGTCTGCCTCATCGGTGTGCGCTGGAGACAGCAGCTGTATAATAGCTGGTTCTCCTTGAATCTCTGCAGCCCTTTAGATGATCTACAAAGTCAGAAATGTGCCTAGCCATAACACTAAGTCATTGTTTACTGCTTTTTCTTATTTCATAGTGTAGTTCTCTAGAGTCTAGAGGATATGTGGTATTGCAATAGAGCGCAGTAGCTAGAAGAGTCCACGAAAAAGATTGCAAGACTCTAAAACAGTATCTCACTTTCTTATTTATTGAATAAGTATTCTAAAATGGTATTTTTTTGGTTCTAGTAAAATATGAATAGATATAACATCCATGCACATAATACAAAAAAAAAAAGTTTGTGATCCTCAACACTAAAGGTCAAGAGGTAAGGACAGAAAACAGTACCTGCCCTGGAGCTGTACATCACACATCCAGCTTATCATAGTCAGTGTATTCATGTGCTCTGGAGTCTTTTTTCCTGAAAAAGAGACCCCTTTTTTATTTCCTCCACCTCAGTCTTGTTCATTTTCATCTTTGGTGATTCTCTGCTTCGTTTCTTTATCTCAGGCAAAATAATTAAGTTTTAGTAGCTATAATTTTTTTCTCCCTTGGTTAGACTTAATAGATTGCATACATTAGCCTAGCCTACAAGTGACATAAATGAACAGTCACTGGTGTTATTATGTGTTAGGTACTTAATCAATTTGTTAGAATAGATGTTTGAACAAGGGGTTTTAGAACATGTAAATCCATATGGCCAATTGGACACACACACACAGAATCCAATTTTTTTTTTTTATTTATTTCAGATGAAAAAGAGAAATTCGAACCCACAGTCTTCAGGGATACACTTGTCCAGGGGCTTAATGAAGCTGGTGATGACCTTGAAGCTGTAGCCAAATTTTTGGATTCTACTGGCTCGCGATTAGATTATCGTCGCTATGCAGACACACTCTTTGATATCCTGGTGGCTGGCAGCATGCTTGGTAAGCCCGATTAGCATTTTCTTATAGAATATATGTATTTCAACTCCGTTATCATATTTCCTCTTAGGATAGAATCCTTGGAAACTTACATTCATCACATTTGGTAAAAATCTACAATTTTTACCTAGATTATAATTCCGAATGGTATTAATGTAAGTTTGAATAATTACTGGTTCATAGAGCACAGGACTGAATTTCTGCAGCCAAAAGCCCATTGCTTCATGTGTTCCTAACCCACAGTGTCTATAGCAGGCTTGGCTTTGTGTGTTTGGATATGTCCTTCCTGCATACTTGGTGAACCCAGATATCAAATGGCAGCTTTTCTTTTTTCCTCCATGTGCTAAGGTTGATGTAAGGATCATCCTTTATAGCTCTTCCATCTTATTCAATGAGACAAGATCTCAGTCAAACCCAAAGCTTGCTAACATGGCAACTCCAGCTAGCCAGGTTGCTCTAGGGAATCCCATGTTCACCCACTGAGCATTTTGTATAAGTTTTGGGAATCTAAATTCTGGTCCTTATAACAACTGAGTTATCTGCCCAACCCCTTTAGATCTTAGTTCTTATCGTTGATTTCCAGGTAGCTGTATGTCAGTAGAAGCAGTCAGTTTTCCTGATTTTCAGTTATCTAAGAGATACTTGGGGGCTGGAGATGACTTTAGAAGTTGGCTGCTCTTCTAAAGGACCCAGGTGTGATTCCCAGCACCCACAAGGTGGCGCACAACCATCTGTAACTCCAGTTCCATGAGATCCAGTGCCCTCTCCGGCCTTCACAGGCGCTGCACACATGTGGCTCACTTAAGATACAAGCAGGCAAAACACCTGTGCATATAAAATAAAACAAAAATGAGTTTGTTTTTAAGAGAAAGAGATTTGCAAATCTATGGAAATATTTCGATTGTTACAAATACTTGGAAGTGGTGCCAAAGTGTGCTGGCTGCTCTGATGAGACAGGTGATATAATGGAAAGTGCCTGTTCCAGATGTCATCTCTACTTTCAAGGAAACACTGGCTAAGCCAATCTGCCTTGAGACAGGGTGAATACATTCCTCCTTTCTGAGTCGCTGGTCACATGTTCGGATATGAAACGTGGACCCATACGCCACCAGGCCTTATCTACATTGATGACTTCCACTGCGTACTGAATTAATTTTGTGTTACCATTTATACAAATCACTCATCACCACAAAATTCAAGAAAGCTCTATATAGTGTGTTAAATCCCAATACCCAGAAACAGCCATTGGTAATATTTTGGTTAACTCCCTTCTAGAAATCTCTCACCTCACATTTTTGAGAACTGAGTAATATTATATGCATGTGGTACTATGCATGTTAACTTGTGTTTGCTAAGCAGTGTATTCTGCCTTTCGCCTCCATGAGTGTTACATTTGGGGTGATTTTAAGAGTTACAGCCCAGTGATGTTAAAGAATATTGAGTTCCAATGTTTGTGGACACATCCAGGCAAGCTCTGTGTAGTTAGCAAAGCATCAGCCACGGTATTAAAGGATGGAGATAGTCAGTTCTAGCAGTTGAAGGAAACGATTTCTTCAACATTTTGTCATAAATCATGAATCTTTTCCTATGCCTATCTTTTTTAGATCTTTGTCAATTAAGTTAACAGTTGATACTTTCAAATTAATAGTGAAATAGAGCATGACTGTTAGACTCCACTGGTTGTGTTTTATCAGTACACTGGCCACTCTGTGATAGTGCTCAGCAAGGTGTCTCCCATCGCTGCCCGCACTCCCGGGGAACGTTGTTATTGGTACTGCTCGTGCGGGCGGCTCATTCCCACAGACAATTCAAGTTCTCGGAACTGTATGTTGTGTTTTAGGTTCCCAGTGACCTCCAGGCAGCACTCTTAATCCTTCTGTCTGCGTTGGGCTCTTTTTCTTTCCTTCCCCTCTTAGAAAGCTGCTAGGGATCCCTTCCTACCACTCTTCCAGTCTTTTCCCCTGCCCCATAAATGTGTTCAAGTATCTGCACACTGTGCATTGATCTTCTCGAGGGCTTGCTTACAATCAATAGCCGATTTAGCTCTGCAGCCCAGGCTTCATCCTCCGCACTGTCAGTATATACAACAGGCTATTCGTGTATATGTTGGGCACAGCTTAGCCCATTTTGTATGACCCAGATGCCTCTGAGTCCAGATTTAAGATGAACTGAGACAAGCCCCTTCCTTTAACTGAGCGCTTTGTCAAATGACTAGTTGTGTAGGAATTTCCTTCATATCACAGGGTTTTCCTGTTGTTCTTGGTCTTTCATCAAAGAATATTCTTCTTTTACCTCTATCTTAAGAAAAAGTAGCCACAAGGGATATGTTTTCTTTTATTACTGCTGCCTTGAAAAGTAGCAGTATTCCTAAACCTGGAAGTGACAATTAACTCTTGCTTCTAATATAATGAGAAGCCATTTGAAATGCAGGCTATCAATCAGCATATGACAAGTGAGTCTGTTGTGTGAGCAAATGCATTCCTAAAACCCTTACTTCCCCCAGGGAAAAATCTGCAGTTTCAAAGTCAGACTTTCCAGTTTTGCAATTTTTACCATGAAGGAACAATTAGTCCAGAGGTTTGAGAAGATTATCATCTTAATATAATTTTGTTTCAGGTGGTTGTGTTTGTTAAAAGGGGCTAATTAAATCGGGTGCATAGGTTGACTTAAAGAAAATAGATTCCTGCAGGAGCTGACTTCTCGAAAACTAATTTACTTGCAAAACTATTTGCTGAGGCCTAAAGCCCCATGGAAGAGTCTGTAAGCTAAAAAATTCTCATTTCTTACATCCGGTAATGAAAGTGCATATATGTGGCATTTTTTTTACCCAATGTCTGAAATCACAAATTAAATTAAAGCTAAATTACGTAAATAAATTTAAGAAGTGACTGATAAGTAGACAACAACATTGGTCTCTTCACTGCTGTAATGATGGTGCACAGTACAATAGCTAGTGTAAAACTCTATGCTTCAAATACTTGTTAAATGTAGGACAGGTATCTCTAACACTGCACTCAAACCCAGCCCGGCTACAGTGAAATAGAACTGAAAAACAGAAATGCTCTGTCTCTGTCCTTGTAACCAATCAGTGCTTATAGCAGCCATTGTTGGAACTTACTGGAACATGGAGAATTGAGCTCTAATAAAAAGGCACTCTTCTGTTCCAGTCCATTTAGTCTACTAGCAAAACAAAGAAGAGAATTAAAATACTGTTCTAGCCAGTGCAGCTGCTAAATGACTAGGTACAAGTTCAAGGAGTCAGTACAGACTGTTAGCCACATATGGGAAATTGTGTTAGTGAAAGAGGAAATGGTTTGAGAAACATTCCTGTACCCCACTGAAGGCCAAAAAGGTCCAGACGAGTTGGTTCCTATGGTTGACACCACAGTTAGGACTGATGGCTCATTCCCACCAGACGCTCCGTCCCTAAGAGTTGGACCCTTTGCTAAGAGATGACTCAGTGAATCGGAGCACATACTGCTGTTGCAGAAGACCCAAGTTCGGTTCCCTGCACCTCTATGTACAACCTCCTGTAACTTCAACTTCAAGGAATCTGACATCCCCTTCTAGCCTCCAGTCATCAGCACTCATGTGCAGTGACACACATATATAAGTAATTTAAAATAATAAAGCTTAAAAACAACAACAACAACAAAAAAAAAAAAGCAGAGCTGAATCTGTGCAACCCCACAGTTAGGTGAACAAGGTCCAGCAAGGCATTTAGCCGTCCTGAAAAAACCATGGCCCAATGTACGAAGCATCAGAAGTTGCACTGAGAATAATGGAATTCAGTTCACTGAACAGAGGTTTGTTTTTCATGGTTAAGTACCCGCTTTGGAAAGAACTAGCTTTTTAATGATAGGGTCTGGTGAAGGCAAGGACATGGAACAGGTGTGGTCACTGTATGATGTGGAACAACATATGTGGATTGTATTGGAAACATGCATCGCAACCTGTCTTTACTTGTAATGTGCATCCTATGAGATTCACTATGACCCGTTTTTACATCTGTTCTGTTTTCCTTGGTGCTCTCCTCCCACTTTGGCGTTGTCCTGCAGCGCCATCCTAACCACGATAACTTGTCTTTCAGCCCCTGGAGGAACACGCATAGATGACGGTGACAAGACCAAGATGACCAACCACTGTGTGTTCTCAGCCAAGGAAGATCATGAAACCATCCGAAACTACGCTCAGGTAGAGTGTGGCTCTGCGAGGGGGCGTGCTGTGTGTTGGGACAGAGGCACCTGAGCAGAAATGGAGGGAGAACAATCTCCAACAGCGCGAGATAACTCTTAAGTGTGCGAAAAACCACACAGGTGCATTCCTAGAAAGCATTGACCTTTGCCCCTCACCTACAAGTCTTCAGGTGCCCTGCACAGTCTGACCGTGTAAATTCATCCTATTTTTTTGGAGAAAATGGTTTTGCTCTTTCTTGTCATATTACAGCTGCACATTCCCTTTGACCGACTGATTTTACTTCTTGGTCTTAAGACATCTTGCAGCCATGCTTGAGCGTATATGAAATGGCAGCTACAGGGATGATCGTCACAGTATTTCTTATAATAATGCCAAGGAGGGAAATTAATGTAAAACACAATTGAAATGTTTGTGACTTACAGTAATAGACTACATACAATGTAGCTATTGAGAGTATGAACTGGGCTAGAGATAGCACAGTGATCAAGACCATGGGCCACTCTTTCACAAGATCTGGGTTTAATCTCAGCCCCCACATGACAACTTACTGAGGATCCCCAGTCCCAGAGTATCAGACAACCTCTCCTGGCCTCGGAGGGCACCAGGCATGCACATGGTACACAGACATACATACAGGCAAAACACAAATACACGAAAATAAAATAAATTAATTTAAAAAAATCATAGAGTAAGAAGAGGCTAGGACTATATATAATTCAGCTAGTAGAGCATTTGTCCAGCATGCACAAAGTCCAGGTTTGATCCCCCAGCACTGAATAAACTGGGCGTGGTGATGCCTGCCTGTGAGCTGAGCCCAGCATGCTGAGGGTAGAAATTTAGTCATCCTCAGCTACATAGTGAGCTGAAGACCAGCTGCGGCTTCAGTAGACGCAATCTCAAAAATCAATGAGAGGTAAAAAAGATACTAGTATAGCATAAAGCCTCTAAGAGATTCGGAAGTCAATAATAAGGTGAGATACACATCCTTTCTAGGAAAGGGTCTATGTGGACACTTCAAGGGAAAAGAAACAAGTCCCTGTTAAATGTATGCAAGTGTGTTCATACCCACTGGTTCTTAGGGGAATACTAAATACAATTATGGAGTGTCAGTTTGCCCATTAGCTTGGTAAAAAGTAAGGAGTGAAAGGTCTGAGAGTGAACAGCTGCCAGTGCAGCTAGCCGGGCCTGTTTTTCCTATTCTGATTCCATATGGACTCTTCAAAAGTTGGCTGTGGGCTGGCAGTGTGGCCCAGTGGGGAGCATGCATTTGCATAGCATACACAGCCTCATTGCCAACATGGGGGGGGGAAGAGAAATGTTTTTATATGGAACAACAGACAGGGTCGAATTGCTGGGACACTGGGCTGTCCTCCAGATAGATGTCTTCTCCTGTGTATAGAAGAGGTGTAAATACTCTGAGAAGGCATAGGAATACCCAGTTCCCAAGCTCAGCATATTGGGGTTTTGGGGCTGGGTCTCATCAAACTCCCGATGCTCCTGCCTCTTGGACCACCGCAGCTGGAAGGATCCTAATTTCTAAGTCTGATTTCTCTCAGCCTCTGCTTCTGGATTAAAGATTAAAACTATTTTATTTTCATCAACATTTGTTTATTTATTGTTTCTGTACTTGTTTCTATTGTGGCGAGCCACAAGAATATATTCAGCTGTGTATTAAAGCTATACTTTAACCGGCCAAGGGTCTGTCAAAGGCAAAGCCATTTGTTATGAATATTTGGTGTCATCCAGCCTTTACCATTTCAGCTGTCCTCTGCTATGAAATTCTTGAGTGCCCAGACCAATTGGTTAACAGTTCAGCTCCTCAGGCCTGCTGAACTTCTAGGTAACTAACTTCCCTGCTGGAGCCAGTACTTGGTTAAGGTCTGTAAACTAAGGCAAGCTGAAGGGTGAAGAATAGCTTTGTTTCTTGTGCAAATGAAGCTCAGACTGTCACCTTGCCTTGAGGCCTAGTGGCTCTCCAGGGCAATTGACTGAGAACAAAAGAGGTTTTTACATATCAAGGTGGAAGGTAGAGCAACATTCCTGAGGAGGCAGAGAATCCTGTAGCCAGGGAAAGAAAGGACAGACAGGCATTTTTCTGTAGAGCAGACAGAACGGCATGACCAGGGAGAAGAGGAGAACACAGGTAATGTAGATGATAAGGCAGAACTCTTGAGCCAGGAGTAGAGAGTAGGAGAGATGGAAAATGAGGAAACAGAGGATGAAGAAGAGGCCCGAAGCTTAAGAGCTTAGTCGTTAGCAGGACTATGAGAGGGAACTGGACAAAACTGAAGCTATGTAGACAGGATTTCATCCCAGAGAAATAATAAAGTAGACAGATAAAGAGCTTGGTATGTTTAGAGTTATTCCTGCCCTGAATGTTGGTTAAACAGCGCGCTGCTCGTGGCTGGCCGCCGCGGGCCATGCCAGCGGAGGAGAGTGCTGATCGGAAGAATCACAGGCCATAGTTACCTTTTTAGAGCTTTACTGGGAGAGGAGGGAGAGAGGACAGATGGAAGGAAGGAGCGGAAAAGAAAGAGAGGGCCGCACAGAGGGCACACCCGCTTTTTCAGGCTGGGACGCCATTGCAGGCTGATGACGTAATTAAGGACCAAATCCTTACACTGAATGCCTGACAGAGCTGTAGCTGTATTGATAGAATTTTGTTCTAGAGGAATAAGTTAACAGACGTAAAAGCATAGTGTATGTAGATTTTTTTCCCTCAGATATCCCACGCCGAACATAGCATTATCCCCGGACCCTGGGTATTCAGTATTCTATTTTTTTTTTAATGTTTTTGTGTAAGGATATGTGCACAGGTGCAGGTGTCCTCCAAAGCCAGAAGTGCTGTGGAATGTTCTGTATGGCAAATGTGTTGCTAATAAAACACTGATTGGCCTGTGGCTAGGCAGGAAGTACAGGCGGGACTAACAGAGAGAATTAAAAGAACAGGAAGGCAGAGGGAGTCTCTGCCAGCCGCCACCAGGACAAGCAGCTGTAAAGATGCCGATAAGCCACGAGCCATGTGGCAAGGTATAGATTTATAGAAATGGATTGATATAAGCTATAAGGACAGTTAGCAAGAAGCCTGCCACGGCCATACAGTTTGTAAGCAATATAAGTTTCTGTGTTTACTTGGTTGGGTCTGAGCGGCTGTGGGACTGGCAGGTGAAAGAGATTTATCCTGACCGTGGGCCAGGTCAGAAAACTCTAGCTACACAGAAGCGTTCTGTCCCCCTAGTGCTGGAGTTAAAGGAGCTTTTAAGTCTCCCGACATGGATGCTGGGAATTGAACTCAGTCCTCTGAAAGAGTAGCAATCATTCTTAACCTTGGATCCACTTCTCCAGCCTGTTTCCATTCTTGAGTTTATTTTATCCTATGTGTGTATTTGATCCTGTTTTTCCTGGAGTCATGGTACCTCCTTTGAAATGCTTAGAGTTCCCGTGTCTGAATATGAGAACATTTTTCTTCTTATCATTGCAGACCTATGGCAGTAGATATGATAAACTTCCACCCTTTTTTCTGTGGTCCATAAGATTATTTGCATAATTCAGTTATTCTGTTTTATGTTTAGGTCTTCAATAAACTCATCAGGAGATACAAATATTTGGAAAAGGCGTTTGAAGATGAAATGAAAAAGGTAAATTAAAATATCAGAGGCAGAAGGATCCTGAACTTGGGGTCAACCTGAGCTACAAAACCAGACCACCTCACACACACACACACACACACACACACACACACACGGAGACACACGCACGTGCACGCACTCTTACTCCCTCTCTTGGTGTGCTGAGAGTTTACTAGACATGGAGTAGAGGTCAAAAGCTTTGGTTCTGTCTGGCTCTTCCACTTAGTATAAACATCACAGTGGAGTAATCTCTCTGAAACAGTCTCTCGGATGCTAAGGACGGCGATTTCGTGTGTCCTACACTTATTCCAGAGTTGGTGGAGAGTCATGTCACCCCCTGTAAATAGAAACCTATGTTAATGTTGGAAACTTCCCTGGCGTTCAGGGAGGAAAACTCAGCCGGGTCCCTGTTGTGATTGGAGCCCCCTGGGGAACCTCAGCGTCATACCTAAGAAATGATGAAATCGAGAAAATCTCATATCTTCCACTGTCTCCTTACCCAAGGCTTGTGTTTAAACTATGATTGATCTGAATGTCTTAAAAACTTAGACAAGTCTTTTCTCCTCAGAGCTCTTGCTTCACATGGACTCTTTCCTCCTGTGTTCGCTGTTTGCAAAAAGTTATATTCCTAGGGCTGGAGAGGTGGCTCAGCAGTTCAAAGTGCTTGTTACACTTGCAAAGGGCCTGAGTTTAGTTCCCAGCACTCATCAGGTGGCTTATAACAACCTGTAATTCCAGTTCTAGGGATCTGACACCCTTTTCTGGCCTTTCCAGGCACCTGCATTTACATGGCATATGTACACAGAGACGTGCACTTGCATGTAAATCAATAAAATAAAATTTTATTCTTTCCAAAGTAAAGTATTTGTATATGCCATGGTGAGGAAGTGGTCACCCAACATGGGGGCAGGGGTGAAAGTGAAACATGTTCACTATATGCTTCCCCTTTTCCGTGTACAGTAGCCAAATGTGTATTGTGCATACACACTGTTCCCAAGTGTCTCTTATTGCGACTATTTATAGCTCCATGTGCACGAACCTGGAGGAAAGTGCTGTAACAGACAGCAGGACTTTCTACAGTACCCATTTCTCATTGCACATGTACATCCAGTGTACAACCGCTGGCCTCACCACCTAGATGTGGATGGATGATCTCATTGCATTGTTATCTTCTACCCTGGTGTCTGGACACACAGACATGATGTCTTTTGTTTGACCCACAGCTTCTCCTCTTCCTTAAAGCATTTTCTGAAGCAGAGCAGACAAAGTTGGCAATGCTGTCCGGGATCCTGCTGGGCAATGGAACCCTCCCGGCAGCCATCCTCACCAGCCTCTTCACCGACAGCTTAGTCAAAGAAGGTAATTGTGCTCGGGTCTTGTGTGTGAGGCAGAGAGGAGAGGAGCGCTCTAGACAGTTAGAAAACCGTCCGCCCTCCCTGAGTGTGTGTGTGTGTGTGTGTGTGTGTGTGTGTGTGTGTGTACCTCCAAATAAGAAAGTCCACATTTATCATAAAGAATTAGAAGAATGTGCACAGCTATATATTGGCATTGGAATTCTACTTGCAAACGAAAACCTTGGAGATAAAAATACCAGCTAGTAACTCCAATTTTCACGTGGAAACCAGAAACTTCCCATCATTTCAAAAGATCTCTCAAACAGGAAATCTTCAGATCTCTGGAACCTATCGGGAGGCTGAAGCCTATGGGTCATCACAGGTTCAAGGCCAGCTTGGGCTACTGAGTGAGTGCCAGGCCAGCCTTAACTACATAGCAGTTGCCCTGCCTAAATGAAAGAAAGAAGACAAACAGGAAGGCCTTGCAGGGTTCTCGGATGTGGGTTTTAGTCACACTTTTAAGACATTCAGGGTGAGATAGCTCATTGGTCGAGAGCACTTGCTGCTCTTGCAGAAGACCAGAGTTGTGTTCCCAGCAGCTCACAACAGCCTCTAACCACAACTCCAGGGGATCCATACTCTGCTGACCTTGGACATACACACATGTACATTAAAATATCTTTTTTTAAAGGCATTCATTGTCCAAGACAGTGAGTAATTTCAAAGTCAAGATTGTTGCAGTAGAAAGAGGCTTGTGCAAATTCTAAAGTTTGGCAAGCACTACTGCAATAATTGATTACAGAATAAAAAAGTGGGCTGCTTTCTTGTAGGAGGATAATGGTATGCAAATTATAATTTTAACATAAAACAGTTATTTTCCTTAAAAATAAATTAAAGGAGCTTTTGTGAGAACATCTGTTTCTTCTGGGAGGTTTTCCTCCTGCGTGTAGGACAGCCCAGCTTCATTAACGCCCATAGTGAGAGGGCTCTAGTGCTCTTGCGGCTAGGAGAAAATAGCAAGTCAAGAGACAGGTGGCTTTATGCAGATTCTCTACACTGTTTGGCTTATGACTCTAGAATCATTAGTCATTGTTAATACTGGGATATTTGAAAGTATTTTTCTGAAAAGAATTCACACTTGATGTATCTTATGTTATTGGCCAGTTATGCACAGAAAGGGAAGGTACAGTTGACACTTTACACATGGATAATACTAGATTACCCTGGCCATCACAACAGAAAAGAATCCCCTTACTAGTTAATGGAACCCCAGTGGGGGGTGGGGCTCAGCAGTCAGCAGCACATTCTACTCTTGCTGAAGATGAGGACTAATTTCCCAACACCATCAGGCGGTTCAGAACTGCCTGTCACTCCATTATTTCAGGGGACCCAGTGCCCTCTTCTGGCCTGCATAGGCACATGCACATATGAGGTGTACATATAGTACTCAGGTACACACATATGTACATAAAATAAAATAATAATTTTTTTTTTTTTTTTTTTTGTTTCTCGAGACAGGGTTTCTCTGTGTAGCTTTGTGCCTTTCCTGGAGCTCACTTGGTAGCCCAGGCTGGCCTCGAACTCACAGAGATCCGCCTGCCTCTGCCTCCCGGGTGCTGGGATTAAAGGCGTGCGCCACCAACGCCCGGCAATAATAAATCTTTAACATCCACCATTATAGAATTTAGATGGTCATTCTATGACTCAATCACTCACCTTTTCTGTGTTTGAAATTGGTTATAGGAAAATGCCTTTGCCATGGGAGTGATCTTGTGTTTGAATCATAGTTTTTCCTGGTACTTTACCATCATTAGAAACTAAAGGTGTAAATTTTTAATTCCTAATTAGGAAAGGATTAAGAAGTTTTACCTTTGCTCAACTCCTCTAGTAACCATCCAAGAAAACAGGATCATTCCACTTACTAACAGAGTAACTTCAAAAATATTCCAGGTTTCCCATCAGGTGTTTCCTGTAGTACAAAGTGATGGGCTTAAATATAGATTTTTTGTTGTTGTTTTTTAGGCTTCAGATTTTAATCATGCTTTGTTTTCTTTCTTATAAGACAGATTACAGAATAGTCTTATTTTTACTTCATCACCTAATTGTATTAAAGTTATATTGATTCTATAACCTAGTAATAATGTTGAAAGTTTGTGCTGAGTGGAGGTGTGACTCAGTGATTCATCCCTGCCTGGCTTGTCTGAAGGCCCAGGTTTCACCTCCAAATCACAAAAAGAAAAATCATCTTGAAAAGTAGCTAGCATAACATTCTGTGGACACCTTTGTCTCATCAGCTCTCTTCTCTGACCTTTGTGAGGATTCCAGGGATTGAACTCGGGGCACCAGGCTTGCACAAGCACCTTTAACTGCTGAGCCATCCTCCTGACCCATGGTTTTTGAATGAAATAATAACTGTAAAGTCAGGGCGGATGTCAGAGTGAACAGGAATATCACTGATAGCATAGACTTCATCCCAAGAGTGTTTCCCCGGTCATCATCAAGTGTCTTCAGATCAACTCCAGCACATACCTCCCTCCTCACGTTCAGCAGGAAGGCACTTGTCAGCAGAGGTCCAGGAGCTTTGCCAGCTGGATGAGATCACTGAAGTGGTGACTGACTTCAGGAGGAGGTGCAGGACTCAGACGCATCAGAAGTCAACCTGACCTGACCGAAGTAGGAGTTCTTTTAGAAAGGAGCAAAGGAGATATTGGCAGCTGCTTATGCCACCAATACTAGGCAGACATTCAATTTAGGAAAATCAGTTAAATATTTCAACCACACCATATGCAATATAACTTCATCAAATGCAATATAAACTTATATTTAGAAATTCGAAGTGTTACAGAAAAACTGTCTGCTAGCTAGCTGATGGTTTATTTTTGGAAGTAATCATGATTCAAATATGGATAAGGGATTGAGTGATTTCCTGATTAACATCTATACATCTATCTAAATTGCTTTTAAAATGCCATAAGTGTTTAATTTTAAGCAGCCTTGGTGCTGTATAGATTGAAAGGTTGCTGATCATGCACGTCAAGGGTTCACTTCAGTCTCTGGCAGTCCTTACAATGTCACTTAACAAATCCACTGTCACTAGAACTACGCTTCTGCCCTTCTAGTTCCTTAGAAGGCTGAGGCAGGAGAATTGTGCGTTCCTGGCCAGCCTGAGCTACATAGCAAAACCCTAACTCAATCGAACAGAAAATAAAATAAAAATTGTGAGTCTGAATCTTAAATAGATTCTCGGACTTCGGTTCTGCCCATCTATCAGCTTGTCCAGCTTCAGCACCCAGTCACAAAAAGTGGCCATTCCAGAGCCAGGCCCTTTCATGAAGCTCTCTGGGCTCTCCCACATCAAACTTGGGCCTTCTCGGCATTTTTACTTCTGTGACGACAACATGAAAGGGATGAGTAGAGGGGGAAGCCATCTCCGCACTAAATTTGTTGACCGCTTCTTTCATATCCTTTGCCTGTATCTCTCGGTCATAAATCCCAGAGTCTTCATCCAAACGCAGTGGGTTTGTTGGTGCAGAGCGTCGGGGTTTTCAGGTCTGACTGTTGCATTTTCTAGTAAAGACAACAGATGGCACAAATAGCCAGGGGTAGTCTCAGCATCGGCATGAGCACCGGTCGCTATCTGCCGGTTTTTGACCATAGAATACTTGTGGTCTTGATGTAGTTCGTACCATGAACATAAGTCAGCTTTTACCCCAAACATCTCCAGTAGCCAGGATTTATGAGTACAGCTTTATCCCTCTGAATATCAAGGTTTACCGACCTGTGACCCTAGAGGCCATCAGACAGACTTCGGTACGATGAGCTCTTGTAATCAGTACTTTTTAGGCATAGTATAATTCAGTAGCCAGTAACTGTGTAGAAACCCTGGCCTGGTGGTAGAGTTTGTAATTCCAGTGCTGAGAAGCAGAAATAGGAGGGTTCCTGGGGCCTAGCCTTACTGGGGAACCTCAGGCCAGTGAAGAGACCCTGCCTCAGAAAACAAGATGAAGGCTTCTGAGGAACACCACCCAATGTTGACCTCTGGCCTCTGCACGCAGATGCACACTAAGTAAATATGAATACATTAATTCATAAACAAACACATGAATAATTAAGTTATACCAGATTGAAATCAGGGGTCCTGCTCTGAAAACTTTGTTTTTTGTTTTTTGAGAGAGACAGTATCTCTGTGTAGCTCTGGCTGTCTTGGAACTCTCTCTGGAGACCAGGCTGGCCTCAAACTCAGAGATCCACCTGCCTCTGCCTCCCGAGTGCTGGAATTAAAAGTGTGCACCACCAGTACTTGGCTAAAAACTATTTTGATTTATTTTCCTTGTTGATTTTTTGTTGGTGGTGGTTTATTTTGTTTTTATAAGTGGGATATCACCATGTTGCCCTACCTGTCCTCAAACTTACTGTGTAGACCAGGTGGTCTAGCTCTGGTAACAGTGCTCCTGTCTCCGCTTCCTGTTGCGG